>PVJH01016693.1:0-49707 GCA_004026705.1 Nesogale talazaci
AAAAAAAGAAAAGATATTTGCCAATCCAAGAATCTTAGGGTTACTGATGGAATTCTTCAGAAGGAATATCGCAGAAAAGAACCCAGTTCACCTTTGGAAGAAGTCTTTCTAGTTTAAGAAAGCACAGGAACCGTCTTCATTGATTGGCTCATCAAACAGCTAAGGAACGTTCCGGTGATGGTTTAAGACTGAAGCATCGGCTTTAATTATGAGGATACCTGGCTGCTTAATGGGGACTGTTCAAACTACTGGAACAGAGCTAGAATAAAGGATCCCAGTTACTTAAATCCAGAAATAAAGTGAACAGTATTACAGATGGTGCATAAATGAACCTGTGATTGTAAATGATCGCAACAGGAAATAACAGAAGAGATATTTGCATCTGAGAAAATTATATTTATACACATAGCTCTCATTCTTCTACCATGAGCAGTTCAAACCATAGTTACCAGGGAAAATGAAAGAGAACCTATATTTATTACAGGGTGTCCATGAGACTATTCAATCCTAGAATGGGTTACTTTGTCAGAATCTAACCAATTTCCAGCAATGTAATTTTTTCCTGGTTATCAGTGTTTCTTTGTACTCACATTTTGATTTAGACCATGGTCTTTCTAGCTAGGAGAGAAGGCTTTTATAATTGTCTCTTCAAATGTGGAGTATTTTGTTCAAGTCATCTTTCAAATATAAGCTTTGGAAAACAAACAAAACAACTAAGGGCCCTTTAAGAAGTGAAGTAAGGTCAGAGAGTTTGGAAAAGGGAACAGTTATAAAGGGCAGAAGCTTGAAAATCTTAAAAAGAAAGTAGTGTATATTAGCTTTTATGCCTTTGCATAATTTTAGAGGACAGAAAATTTCTGAAATGTGTGTGTGGGGGGGGGAAGGCATGGTGTAATTGATTGACACTTTAATAGACAGATATCCGCAGAGTGGTTTAAGGAAATCTGGGAGAATGGTGTTACCTCCTTACAAGGTCCATAAATCTTCTCCGAAGTCACACAAAGGAAGAAGCAGTAAAGATGTAGAAACCCAGGCAGAGTGAATGGAAGAGAGATTTGAAGCCCAATCAGAAGGCCTAAGAGTGAAATTAGTCTCTGTGGCAGTGTAACTATGTAACAGACTTACTTGCTCACTCATAGATTGGAGGTTCAAGTCTACCAATGGTGCCTCAGATGAAATGCCTGGTTCTATCATACTTCCCCAAGCTCAACCATTGAAAAGCTGATGGAGCACAGTTTTATTCTGGTACCCACAGAAGTGTCATGTATCAAAAGTGACTGAAAGGTACCTGGTACAAGAGAATGTTTTTTCTTTATCTGCTATGAATGGTACTCCCCAATGTCTCCCAACAATGTATATCAAACTTGTTGGTGAAAACTTTTTAACAAGGTTGTGTTAAATCAACAAATTAGTAGTACTAAAACTCAACAATGAATCTATGCCTAAAAATGACTTTGAACTTAGAAAAACATTGAACTAGAGCAAGATTTAAATTATGCAATTGATAAAAATTAGAAGAAAAAAATCTACTTAAAATTTTAATTATTTGTATGGCCTCATTTATTAAGATTTCTTCGCATTATTACTGTTGTTAGATGACATTAAACTGTAACTCACAATGATGCTGTGCACAACAGAGTGAAACACAGTATGTTCCTGCCTCATCCTCACAATTCTTCCTATGCTGCAGTCCATTGTTACAGCCACAGTGTCCATTGCATTGAAGAGCTTTCCTCTCTGTCCATCGCGCTCTACTACAAGCACAGGGGATGAATGTACTCATTGCTGTTCCTTATTGTTGTAACAAAGATATTGGGTAGGAAAACACGAGATTAAAAAAGTAAATGTTTGAGATTATGGCTCATGAAAACATATGTAGCATCTTCTTCCATATGAGAGCAGCTACCCATATTATGCCTGTAAGATGTATGTAAAAAATTAAACCAATAAGTTCCAATTTGTGTAGGGAGAACAGAATAAAAATGCATTGCATGAGATAACTATATGAATTGGTAGTAGTCAGTATGTCCTATCTCTGAAGTGTGACATGATCTGAGTCTCAAATTTAGTCATTTCAAGTATTCCATCAGCTGTAATTTGACCAGAGGGTTTAACTCTTTGCTTTTAAAGGATTATTCATGGGACTCGGGGTCTACAGCCATTCTGAAATAATCCAATTTGCTCAGGAAATATAATTTATAATGCCTCAATATTAGAAAGCTACTTATCTTCTAAACTCTTCATATTAGTTTCATTCTTCTAACCCTTTCAACATTGCTGCAAGGCATATATCAATGTCCTCACAGTAATGTTGAAAAGCTAAAATGCAGAGAAATTGGAGCAGTGTCATAAGTTAAAATATACAATATTATTATTTGTGATGGACATTGTGCCTCTTTTAGCAAGACTCATGTCCAGAGGGATGCATTTAATATGGAGCAAACCGAGTCTCTCAACTTTTCTATTCACTTTGATTTCGTTTTCTAGGCTATGAAACAAAAATAATAGAATTTCTGAATGAAAAGAACTATTTAAAATGAATGAGCTTCATCTTGGTAGAATAAATTAAAATAAAACGGGAAAATTAGATCTTTATTTTTGGCAACCGAAACAAATTTTAAATATAATGGTCCTGGCATTTTCCCCCATTAAATAGGAGATCCTTTATGGAACACAAGTTTAATTAACTTGGTTTCCTGTCAAGAAGTAAGGAATTTCAGTTGCGGAAACCTGAGGCTACATGGTTCTCTGATAGGGAAAAAAATGGCAAGCCCAATTTTTCTACCGTGGTGCAGCTAAAATGTTTCAAATTGCAGTCTAACACATAAGCACTTCCCCGCCAGGGAAGCTGCCTAATATAAAGTTAGCTACATGTTAATATCTATTATGAATAAGAGAATGGCATAAATTATTAGTTTACAAGCCCATAATGATAAGTGTCATAAGAATGTTTCTATGAATTTTATTAAAACTATTCATTTGTATCCATTTATTATGTCTAATATTTTTAAGACTACTCACTCGTCTGTCATTTTTCTATACTCTGATGGTTTCTGTGCTGCTGTGATGCTAGGAGCTACATCGCTGGCATTTCAAATACCAGTGAGGTCACCCAACATGAGCGTTTCAGCGGAGTGTCCAGTAAGTACAGACAACACAAAATGAGGCTGCTCCCCACTCTGGGGGAAGGATCTGCTAAAATTCTTATGCATAGCTTCAGACCTTGCCTGATACTGAAGGGCTAGTGAATGTAGCAGAACACTGTCAGATACAGTCCCGGAGGATGGGCCCCTTGGGTCAGAGAGCGCTCTAACTGTGAGTAAGGAGGAGCAGATTTCCTAGAGTGGAGTCGATCGGGGAGACACCAGTCAGGTAAAGTCTATGGGAATGGAGCCTTTGGGATCTTCATTTGCTGATTCGACATGACGCAAAGTAAGGAGAAATACCCACAGACAAATTCAAAATTAGAACATGCAATATACAATGTGTGAATCTAGGAAAAAAATAGATGTATGTAAATCTGAAATGATATGCATAAAAATCATTAATACTCTAGAAGCTACTGATCTGAAGTGGATTGGTACTGGCTATTTTCAATCATACAATCCTAGGATTTACTATGCGGGGAATAACAAACTCATGAGGTATATCACAATCAAGAGGAATGAAATGGCATTAATTGTCAGAAAGGATCTTGGTAAATACATTGTGAAGTACAATGCTGTCTGTGGTATGATTATATCTATGCACCTCAAGGAAATTCCATCAACACATCTATTTTTCAAATTTATGCACCAACTACAAAAGTTAGTGCTTAAGGAACTGAATAATTCTGACAATGATTTCAGTTTGAAATCAATCAAATGTGCACTCAGAACGTACTGGTAATTATTGGTGATTGGATGCAAATATTGGAAACAAGAAGTAACTGTAATTAGAATATATAGACTGAGAAATAGAAATAAAACTGGTGATACATTATAGGATTTTGCAAAACCAACAATTTATATAAAATATCTTTTCCAACAACACAAAAGATAGCAGTACACATGGGTGTTGCAAGATGGAACACACTGAAATCAATTTGGCAATATCTGTGAGAAGACATGATTGAGAAGCTCAATTTCAGCAGCTGAAACCAGACCAGACCTAGATTGTGTAACATCCTATCAATATGTATGAGGAGGAACAACAAACAAACAAACAAACCAGAACTGCACTGGGTGGAGCAGTGCTTTCTTATTATGTCTTTTACCCTATCTGGGGAGCACCCAGCAACTTCCTTTGACTTGGTGCATCCAGTGGCATCACCTGGGAAGGTTCTCTCTAGTGACAGCGAATATTTTTCATAAAAGCAATTTTACTTGAAGCTCATTTTCTTTGTGATGGCCAATTTTAAAAACAGCGTGCAGCTGTGAATTTTGTTTCCTGATTGGGAAAAATGCTGCAGAAACTGTTGTGGTGTTGAACATTGCTTACAAGGACAGCACTATGTACAAGAGTGCTTTTCTCATTTCATAAAAGATGAAATGTCGATTGAATACAAACCACCTTATGGACAACCATCAACTTCTGGAGCAGACTAAAATGGTGACCTGTAATGCATTTAGAGTTTGTTCCACCAGGTCAGTCTGTTAATCAAACTTCCTATTTAGAGTTTGGGGAAAAATTGCATAATAATGGGGGGGGGCTTAGTTGTGGTTGCTGGGGGACTGGTTTTTCTGCCACGACAATGCACCTGCACATGCACCCAACTCGTCGTGCCAGTTTGCGGCTAAAAACAGCATGCTTCTCGTGCCTCACACACCTTCCTCCCCTAACCTCACTACATGTAACTTCTTTTTGTTTAGTGAATGTGACATAAAAAGGCAGTGATTTGATGATGTAGAGGAGGTGAAGAGGAAAAACAAGGGAGGTACTGTCAGTCATCCAAACAGATACATTTGAAAATTGTTTAATGGAATGGCAAATTTAATAAATATATTAAGTGCGATGGAGAGTTCTTTGAAAGTGATGGGTTGTTTTGTAAAAAATTTTAAATACCGAGCTTAAAAAAATCTGGTGTTTTTTGGGTACCCTCTTGTAAGTTTTGGTTGAAGCTGAATATAATTGAAGCAAGTCGAAAATGCAACCTTGAGTCTATCCCATCTGAATTTTCGAGACCATCTCAAGAACCGATTTGAAGCATTGATCATTAATGGCAGAAGATCTGATGAGCTATGGAAGGATGTCAACAACATCATTCATGAAAAATCAAAAAGTTATTAAAAGGGTGAGAAAGAAGGAAATTATCAAAATGGAGGTGAGAAAGGGCTCGAAATTTGCTCTTAATAATGGAGTAGCTAAAGAAGATGAATAAAAAGATGCAGTTGAAGAGTTGAATAGAAAATTTCAAAGGAGAGCTCGAAAAGCCAAAGCCAAATTTAACAGCATCCAGAAAGATATTTGTTGCCATTGATCTAGTGGAGTATATTGATCTAGTGGAGTATATGGCTGCTTAGTAAATAAAATATTTAAACATAATTAATATATGAGAAATCTGAGCACTTTCTTGACTGTAGATTTTAATATAAGGTATTTTGTAGGTGTTAGAAATTTACAACTCTTCTGTGAGCATATGCAAAGCAATTTGAGGACATGACAAAAATGACATTTGTTAAAACAGATTGATATATCTGTGAAATATTTTTAATGTTTTTATTTACTAAGTTACAGTTCCATTAGCTAGAACATAAAAATGTTCTATCTCACTTTGAACAATAGCTAAGCCTTGTTGTTTGTTATATAGTCCCTGGGTGATTCAAGATATTAATATGCCTGGCTGCTCACTGAAACATCTGACTCTATACAGAGGCATCACAGAAGAAATGACTGCAGGTCTACTTTGAAAAATCCAGAAAGTTCTAAAATTGAAAATTCTATGGAACATGCTTTTATTCTGAGATACATGGGGTCTCTGTGACTTGGATTTGATCAATAGCATTGCAAATATTACTTTCAATATTTATTTGTAATAGTTTCCATTCTGTAAAAAATGTGAAGAGAGAATGAATTGGGGTTTATTCATGCATCCTAATATATAACACACTTATAGATCACAATTTAACTAATGATACAGCAGTCTGCAGAGTAGGTAGTTGTTGAAAAGTATTTAATGATATTTGGACAATGATCTGAAAATAGCTGCTTATGCAGAATAAAATTTTGTGCTCATTTTGGATAACATGAATAAGATCATATATAAATCAGGCGATTTTTTTCTTCAATACATTTTCTACTTTACACTAATATATGAACTAGATTTTGGAAAGCTACCTGTGGTTGACAGATAAGTACTTAATTACTGTGCTCAAGTTTTCCCATGCTTAATTTCTTCATTTTGATTTCCCTCCCCCCACTAAAATTTTACATTATTTTCTCTCAGCTTTAATAGACACTAGCATATCAGGAAACATCAGTTAGAGAGAGAGAGAGAGAGATTACCAGGATGGGTCAAAGGCAAGTAACCTTTCTTCTCAGTCTCCGACTCGACTTCGGGTAACCTCCTTCAAACTGGATGCAGTATAAATGTCCATGCCATTCAGTGCTTCCTAGGCAACAAGCACCAGCCGATTGCAGCGAGGATCAATATGTGCAATGTGCTTCCCTTTGCCTTTATGGCAAGTGAAAATCATATAGTGATTCACCCAGAGGTACATTGTTGCATGATTAGGAGGTGATACTAATTCACTGAAGTTCTGCAACTATTGTGTGATGTTTCGGACATGGTTCTCTACTGTAAACTCAATGAAGCAGAACCTACTACCAATCAGTCAATTCTGATTGTGAGTGACTGGAAAAAGAAGGTTCTCATGGGGTTTTCAGGGTTCTCCATCTTCATAGCAGCCCCATTTTCCTTTGGGGTGATTGGTGACATCCAACCCTGACAATTGAGTTAGTGACCAGCAATCTGCCACTGTGCCTCTAAGATCCTTCCTTAGAGGACAGGATAGTGAGGTGCCTTGGATTCGGTTCCAACTCACACTGACGCAATGTGCCACCAAATGACCCTCCGTGGGCTTCTGTGCTGTGCTCACAGTCGTTACGTGAGAGGCCGTTGTTGCAGCCGCCACACCAGCATCTCACAGAGAAGCTTCTCCTTGGTCCACCCTTCTACGTTTCCCAACCGGATGTCCTCTTCCAGGGACTGTTCACTCCTCATAACATGTGCCTAGTGCACGAGGTGGAGGGAGACTCACATCTTCTCTTCTAAGAAGCAGCTTGGCTCTGCGTCCTCCAAGACAAATGTGTTTGTTCTTTTGGCACTTCATAATATTTTCCAGATTCCTTGCCAGCAATGTAGTTCAAATGCACCATTTCTTCTTGGGTCTTCCTGAGCCAATCTACTTTCATATGCGTATGAGGAGATAATACCATGGGTTGGGTGAGGCTCACCTTAGTACTCAGAATGACATTCTTGCTTTTCCACACTTTAAGGATGCATTGTGTAGCAGATGTGCCCAGTACAAGGTAACATTTGGTTTCTTCACTGCTGTTCTTTTGAGCACTGATTGTGACTTTAGGCAAGATGAAATCCTTGACAACTTAGTCTTCAGCAAATTAAAAGGCTGAGAGTTCTCTCTCTTTCTCTCCTTTCCTTTCTCAGGAAAGAAAGTGAACGGAAAAAAAGCAAAAACTTTCCACAATTAAGTAAATAGGTGTAGCTTATTTGCCAAAGGCTGGACTGCTTAATAAGGAAAAAGAGTACTGCTCTCTGAGTTTATTTCTCCCATTAGTTGCCAGGGGTAACAAAATGACAGAGACAAACAGGAAACTGGAGGGGCACAGGCTTGCTGTCGTTGCTGAAACCTTTTTTTCCATGTTACATGTTTACAAACATGCTCTGTTCTCCTTGACAAAGGCAAACACAGACATGCACTGACTTCAAGGATTTCCATTGTGTCTCGGAAATGGTTTTGTTTATGAGCTCCTGCTTTAGGTTTCCAGACAATGTAGAGGAAGGGGAGGTGGTGCTCATGACTGACTGAAAAATAGAGAGCTTGAGTAGCAGTGAATGCTTTGGACTCATGAATATATTTCTGTTTTAAGATTAAGAGATGCTCGAGATTAGAATTTGTTACAGAAAAGAAAATTTGGTTTAAATGGCTGTAATCTGAACCAGGAGACACTGTAATTCAGTGTTTGTATCTTTGTTGCTTGGAGGTCTTGTGCATTAGGACAGATTTCGGCTCAAGTAGTCACACGGTAAGAAAGGACCGCTTTGTTGGTCACTTCCTAGTCTCCTTGTTCTTAATGCTACTGATTTAACGCTGATAGAAATTCCTCTTACATCCTGAGAAGATCAACAAGGTGAGATTCCTTGATATTTCCTTTCCCTTAGGCTCCTCCAACTCAGGAGGTAAGAATCAATGGCACAAATACAGCTCAATCTTACATCTTCCACCTCCGTGATGGCCCTATAAACAGTGAACCTTTTAATTGGCTATTTCCTGTTGCTGTCTATCCTTTGGTGGCTCTGACACATGGTCATTCCATCTGTGCACAATGGAACAAAATGCTTCTGAGTCTTGGACCATTCCTGTGATCCATTGCAAATGGAATCCCTGTGTTCCGTAGGGCTTATATTGGCTGATACCTTTAAAGCAGGTTGATAAGCTTTTTTTCCCTTCTTCTTTCTTTTCCTTAACCAATGTTAGCCTAGAAGCTACATGGAAACGTGGTCACCATCAGAGCAACGTGGAGTCTTGCACTGGCCAATAAGTGTGAGCTATAAAGAGATCATTGGCTGGAAATGGAATGTGAAAATTCTTTCACTGCCCCATGACGAGCCTCTTCTTTTATGGGTGCTTATTGCTGGGCAGGGGAGGTGGGGGTGGGGAGGTATTTGCTTCTAGTATGACGCAAAGTATCCTTATGGGACAGAGTAGAACAGTGCCATCAGGTTTCTTAGGCTGTAATCATTACCAGAATGGGATCTGGCACCTGGGTTGTCCCTTAGGTTGCTGGTTTCTAGGCCAGCACTTTGAAACCCCCCCTCCCCCAATCCATCTTGAGAGTAAAAGTAGGATCTCTCCTTCTGCCAAATGTGCAGAACCTCAAGAACCCAGAGGGGCAGATCTGCTCTGCCCTACAATGTACCGACGAGCTGAGATCGACTCAATGACCCTGTGTTTTGTTTGTCTTTTTTAATCTTGACCACAGCAGATCACCCAGTCTCTTGCCCATGGATTTGAGTGACTAACCTCTTGGTTCATAGCTTTGCATTGAACAATTGCACTGCCAAAGCACCTCCAATGGAGAAGTCAAGAACTAGAGACACCAAAAAAGCTGGCATCTCACAACCTGTACCTCAGTGCTGTGCCTTTGCAGTGGAACTATTTCCTTTTTTGTTTGTTTGTTTGTTTGGGGGCATCACTGCCCTCTGGTGGTATGGGAACTATCCAGCACTGCTCCTGAGAGCCACCGCTGGATTTGAACTGCCAAGTCCATGGGCTGCAATTCTGTTCTCAACCACTTACACCACTGGGGCTCATTATATTCTTACTAGAGGATACTATATAGATGCCTTTATCCAATACCACCCAGTCAACTCCAATCAGTTGAGTTGAGGCTGATGCACAGCAATGCCATGTACAGTAGAAGACTGGCCTTATGTGTGAGGGATCCTGTAGAACGTTTCTGATGCTAGATACTTTTATGGACGCAGACAACCACATTTTTCCCTGGAAGAATGGTTGTTGGTTTGGGAGCCCAATGTCTAACAAACAGCACCACCGGGGTCTTTATATGTGCTTGTTATTGTTGTTGTTCTTGTTGTTGCTGTTGTTAGACATCACTGAATAATTCCAACTCAAAGCGACTGAATGTACAACAGAGAAAAATACTCCCCGGCCCTGTGTCCTCCTCACAACTGATTTTATGACTGAGTCCATCAATGAAGCCACTGTGTAAATCGATTCTCTCTAAAGCACTTATCTCTTCGACTGTCCCTCTACTTTCCCAAGCATGATGTCTTTCTCCAGGGACTGGTCACTCCTGCCAACATGTCCAAAGGAGATGAGACAAAGACAGTCCATCTTTGACTTTGAGGGTTTCCTATCTGTACTTTCTCCAAGACATATTTACTGGCTCTTTTGGCAGCACATGGTACTTTTAATATTCTTAGCCGGTACCACAATCCAAGTGCTTTGACCATTCTTTGGGCATCTTTATTCAAGTCCGACTTTTACATGAATATGGTGTCATTGAAAACATGGCCTGGGTTATGCTCACCTAAGTCCTCAAAGTAGCATCCTTCACTTTCAATAACTGAGGTCCTGTGTAGTATGTCTACCAAATGCAATGCATCATTTTATCTTCTACAATTGGAAAGAAAAAGTTACTTTTCATTTGTCAATCCTATGTATCTCAAAGGAGATACCATCAAAGCTACTCATTCTTTTAATTCACAAAGGGAATAAAGCATATTAGGACTGCAAAGCTTAGAGATTTATGTATTAGATCTTTCCTAAAATATACCCAACATACTGTCTTGCCAGCATTCCCAGAAAGTTTTTAAGCTGAAAAGTGATTCAAGACAGAGATGATATTTTCTGTCTTCCCTTCAATGCTTGAGTAGAAGAATGTGCCCAGGCTGATTTGGAAACAGCTTTGAGAGAAGTCTCTCAAGGTAACAAAGAGGTCAACACTTCCTGCAGTTGTTCAATGGCTTTAGTTGAAGCTTTCATCTCTGATATTCATTTGACAAGGAATTAGGAAACATGCACTATATGCCAGACGCTTCCCTGGACACTGAAGATAAAGAAGTGACAAGATCAATAAAACAAGTCAAATGCTTAAAGAGCTAATTTGACACAATAGTCTTAACAGTAAATTAAAGCATACTGACCATCATTAAGATGGCAGAGGAGTGGCATCATTCTGTGCTGTTACATATTAGGTTTTCATGCATTGGTAGCAACTCAGTGGCAAGTTGGAACCAGACAGATGAGTTCCCTGTTTTAAAGAAGGCTAGGTCAAATCTACCAATTTGAGTGGCAAGGGGTATGCAAATTTGGGGTCAAAAACATCTCTTACTGTGAATGGTCTGTAAGATCTTTTCTTTAGAGAAGATTTTAGAAGGTTCCTGGAAGAGAAAATAAAGAATGACATTCTAACTACAACTCTTGGTATTGAAGGGTATATGTGTGTGTGTGTGTGTGTGTGTGTGTGTGTGTGTGTGTGTGTGTGTGTAAAAGGGAGATCTGAGGTATAGAGATTTAGTTCTTTCACATTTTCCATTTTTGTCTGACAAGAACAAATAGAATAGTACAAGAAGTTGACTTTGGCTTGCAGCCTGACTGAGTAAAGCAGAAAATTGAAGATGCAAATTTAAACAGATGCCTAATGTTCAGACACTTTGGAAAGGAAATTTAATGTTCATTGGAAAGCAAAAAAGTAGCAGAATGCTAATTTCACTCCCTGCTACCTACCAAATCAACCACTAGCAATCCATTTACATCACAAATGAGACCAAATTACTATACACTACAATATAGTCAGAAGAAATAGTTTTATTATGTGTTAGTCTGGGTAGGCTAGAGAAAAAAATTCATAGACACTCACATGAATGTAAGAAAGAGCTTGTTATACAAGAGCAATTGAATATTGAAAAAACATCCCAACCCAGTGCATATCAAGTCCATAAGTCTAATATTAGTCCATATGTCCATAATCAACATATGAAGTCCTCTTCAAACTCAGAAGGCACATCAATGATGCTGACTGCAGGAAGATCACAGGAAAGTGGGTGGAAATCCTTGTGGATCCAGTGATGGAGTAAGCATCCCAGCACTGGCAGGGATCTCCATTTGGCTCCTCCAGTTCAGGGAACTAGCATAGTTCCATGTGTCTTGTCAGCTGCAATGTCTCCCAGGGAGTGAGCCTGTGTCCTGTGCCCAAGGAACTATTTATCTCATTAGCACCTCCTAATGAGGTCATCAAGTTGCCACCAGACTGACAGACTAAACTCCACCCCTTCACTCTTAATCCTCTCAAGTTGACAACAGATTATGTAACTATCACATATTATATCTAAACTTTTCTCTTTGCAGTGAAAATTCAGCCAGAGTGCTTAAAACTATAAATATTACAAATTCAGCAGTAGTTAATCTAGTCCAGTTTATGATGTCCCCTCCAGGAAGGGAACTATAAGCAAGCCTGAAACGGAGAAGGGGAATCACTTTGCTTTCAATGTAAGGCTAAAATATATATTTGTCCAGTTATTTAAAATTAAAATTCTCCCCCCCAAAAGTTCATTAGTAAAATATTTAGCTAAGAAAGCATGTTTGGACTCTCTGCTCCTCCTTGTATGACAGGCAGCCACCTCTTCCCGTACCCTTGTTGCCACAGCCACATCTGGGAAATGCGATGGTGAAGGTTGGAGTGAATGGATTTGACCGAATTGGGTACCTGGTCACCACGGTTGTTTTCCAGTCTGGCAAAGTGGAGATAGTTGCCTTCAATGATCTGGACTACATGGCCAACACGTTCCAGTATGATTCCATCCATGGCAAGTTCAATGACATGGCACCATCAAGGCTGAGAACTGGAATCTTATCATCATTGGGAAGGCCATCTCCATCTTCCAGGAATGAGATTCCAACATCATCAAGTGGGGAGAGGCTGGTGCTGATAATGTTGTAGAGTCCACTGGTGTCTACATAACCCTAGACAAGACTGGGGCTCACTTGAAGGGCGGTGCCAAAAGGGTGATCATCTCTGCCCCTTCTGCTGATGCCCCTGTTTGTAATGGGTGTGAACTATGAGAAGGATGACAACTCCCTCAGATTGCCAGCAATGCTTCCTGCACCACCAACTACTTAGCCTCCCTGGCCAAGGTCATCCATGATGATTTTGGCATTGTGAAAGGACTCATGATCACAGTCCATGCCATCACTGCCACCCAGAAGACTATGGACGGCCCCGCTGTGAAACTCTGGCATGATGGCCATGGAGCTGCTGTGTTAGTCCAGGTAGGCTAGAGGAACAAATTTCATAGACACGCATATAGATATAGGAAAAGGTTTATATATATAGAGGAACAGGACATTGAGAAAACATCCCAGCCCAGGCCAGCCCAAAGTCACAAGTCTGATATTAACCCATTTGCCCGAAATTAGTCTATAAACTCTCCTTCTGACTCACGAAGTCCCAGGTCAGGGGGTGCAGAATCCCGGTGCTGGCAGGGTTCTCCACATGGCTCCTCCCTTCCAGGGTTCAGGGTCCATCAACAGCAGAAGCAACTCATCGCTGGCAGAGGTCTCCACGTGGCTGCCCCAGTTTCTAGAGGTCTTGCTCCATCAGGCTCATTTCCTTGTATGACAGTGAATTTGGCTACAGCAGCAGAGTGGTGGACTCCATGGTCCACGTGGCCTCTAAGGAGTAAGAACCCCTCTGGACCCCCAGCCCTAGCAACAGCACTAGAGGAAGAGCGACCCTTTGCTCCGAAATCAATCCCCCAACACACTGAGACTATTACATATCGACTCCCTGAAGGAAGGGGAGGGGCTTAGAGACCCCAACCCTGTCATGTACTATCATATACACTGTACGCCACCCCCCCCCCAAAAATAAAGTATGTTTGAGAAAAAAACAGATCCAATAATTTACATAGAAAACACTTTGCTGGGTTCTTTTGCAACTAAAATTTGTTCTTTATTTAACTTCCCCAAATATTATATTAACATTAATGAACATCAATTCTTTTTTTCTCCTATATTTTGTACCACATATAATTTATGTGACTTGAAATTTGATTTTGAAAATTGTACTACATCAAATAGTGACTTGAAATATTTTTTCATGCTAATGTCTTTTGGTTGCTAAAAAAGAAGGATGGAAGATTTTAATTCCCTCAGACTGGGACCCAGACTTCTATTACTTTTGCATTTTCTACAACTCCTGATATTCAGTAAATAGCCCAGGCTTGTTACATAAATTAAAGTGAGTCAAATGGAATGACATTTATGAAGTCCTTATAAAGTAAGGGCAATCCACTAAAGGTGAAGAAACCCTTTCAAGCCAAGGTTTACTATGTCACAATCTTTAATCCCTGATCCACACAGGCCAAATACAATGACTTGAATTACCATATATAAAGACAGTCAACTAAGCAGTATATGGACCTTAACACATTCCATCATTGGTTTAGTAATAAGTTCCTCAGGACTTAGAAAATATTTGGTGCTTAAATTTTCCAATTGTTCTCTTAAAAATTAAGGAGGATTTGGTGAGTGGGTGTAAAATGAAAGTAAAGCATGATTATAGAACCGTTAAATTAGCTTGCTGATGAATAAATTAAGAAAATAAAATAAAGAGAATATGAGTCATCCTTTCTCATTCTGAAGAAAGTGCCTTGAAAGGATTATGCATAAAGAATATCTGTTGAAGCAGAAATATCCAAAAGACTGCAAGCTTCACAGTTTCAATAACTGTGCACATATTTTTATGTTGGTTTGTGATTTCTCTGCAGATGTTACTAAGTATCTTTGAACTTTTTCTACACCCTCACATATCACACATATGTTTGGTCCAATCACTTGGAGTTATTTAGGAAAGGCCAGGTGTAAATAACTTCTGGAGGGTGACCTGTATGTTTTCCCAAGGTGAACATATATGTGTGTGCTTTTTAGAGAAAAGGTCTTTTTCTCAGTCACCCCACTCTAGTAAAATTATGGTATAAATCTCATTGAGGACTCTCCAGGGAAGCTGTAGAACCAGCCGCACGATGTTGACATGCGGTTTCCTGGACCTGCTCCTGACGTTTACTGACTTTAGTTCATAGCCCCTGAATTTACTGTTGGATTTAAATAAACACAAAGCCACATATAAATTATTGGTTCCTGCACACACATGAAATGGTTAGTACTACACATATGCATATTATAATTTAACGAGGAGCAAAGTATTATCACTGAATATTTTTTCCTTTTTACTAGGTAATTGGTACCTGGCGAAAGAAATAAAATAGAAAAATAAACCAGATAAATAAATGGAAATATTTATTTCTGGAACAGAAAAGGGTTTCCTCTGATGAATGCCTAGCATCCCTTGTGGTGTTTTCACCAAATCACCCACCCCTCTGTGGTTGCTTGTACTACAATCCAACAGGTGTTGATGAACAACCAAAAAATAACTACAAAAAGTGAAAAATGCACAGACTGAATGGAAGAAGGCACATAGATTTTGTCTCAAAATGTTGATTTTGAATTTTAAGATTTTAGCTTATTAACAATAAAATCATGGGTGAGATTTTTCATCTGCTGTCCCATTCTGGCAGCAAAGGGAAAGATGGACTACAATGATAGCTAATCAAGGTTCAGAAAGAAAAATATCTAAATATCTGTATGCACAATTTGTGAGAGGAAACTTAAAAACAAATTGGCCTGCACCTGTAAGCTATTATTTTTTATTATTTATGATAGCTAGAAGAAGAAGTGATAAATGGACAATTTGGAATAGTAAAATCACACATACTGCCTTTTGAAACCAGTATAATCTCCAGATAAGAAATAAATCAGGGCTGAGCCCCGGTGGCGTAGTCATTGTGCACGGAACTGCGACCCACTGGGATGGAGGTTCAACTCCAGCTCCACAGGGGGCAAAGGCTGGGCCTCCTATTCCCACCACCTGGGCAGTGATGCCTAAAAAAAATTTTTTTTTAATTAAAAAAAGAAATAAATCATTTAACCATGTGTCAGAATTCTCCAATATATCTATGTCAGAAGCAATAGATATCATCCCTATCATGTGTTTTTAACATGTGATTTCAAATATTCTTTTAAAAATAGAGTTAAACATATTTCCCCTTGGTGTTTCTATCATTCCAGGTTCTTATTTATATGAAACCTTTTAGAAAAGTCTTATACATAGTTTTTGCATAACTACATATGCATTATATCATTTGTATTGTCTTGCATACTGTTCACAGCAATTCTATTAGACAGTGACCTAGCCAAACAGTAGCAAATATTTAATTGTAGAATAAGTGGCTCAGTCACCAAGCTTTAGTATAATTAAAGATCTCACAAATGTACATGGTATTCTTAGTGTTGCTTACACTTTATAGTTATGAGATTTTGATAATAAATCTTCTTGACCCAGTTTCTCATACTTACTACTTGGTAAAATTTTATGCTAATTGCTTTGCTTGATTACTGAATATGAATACAAGAATCGGTATCCTGGCTTTGAAAATGAGGAAATTGAAAGTCAAAGA
Source organism: Nesogale talazaci (assembly GCA_004026705.1). Lineage (NCBI taxonomy): Eukaryota > Metazoa > Chordata > Mammalia > Afrosoricida > Tenrecidae > Nesogale > Nesogale talazaci. The sequence continues at coordinate 16,259 of PVJH01016693.1, forward strand.
GATTGATTTGCCTGGCACCTCACCTTTTGAGATGAAATGCATTCATTTCCTGAGATCATTCTCCTGGGGCTATTGACCTCAACTTTTCCTTGTTACCTTTTGTTTATTTTAACTAGACCGCACCTTCCTCCTTGAGTGAGTAGCCTTAATAATTCTATGACCAATGGAGTATTTATAGAAAGGCTAACACTGCTGTTATTGCATAATATAGTCTTTGTTTTGGCTTAGTCTTGAACCATGGGTGAGTTTTAATGCATGTTTCATAATACAATAGGCAGTTATTGTGGTCAAAGTAGTCATTATTTATAGAGTACAACTAAATATTAGGCAAAGCTAAGATGTTACTTTGAGGATTGAGGTGTGCTTTGAGGATTGAGGTGTGCCTGACCAAAGCCCTGGTTTTCTCAATCATCTCATAGGCATGTGAAAAATGGAGAGTGAATAAGGAAGACAGAGAATTATTGATGCCATTGGAATAGAAGACTTAACAAACCCACTTGTCCATGAGAAGCTGATATCCAGGGCTCAAGAGAAAAAGTGGATGTTTGGAGATTGAGAGCAGCGGGCATGTAAAGGTACTTGGCACAATATATGTATTTATGTATTGTGAAAAATCATGTATGAGTCCCCAATAAAATGATTAAAAAAAAAACCGGTTTAGAGGAAATACAGTCGGAATGGTACTTAGAAGCAAGAATGGTGAGACTTTGCCTCACTTCTTTTGCATATAGTGACCTTGGGACTTGTCCCTGGTGAAGGACAGCCTGTTTGGTACAGTGGGTGATATGATAAAGACAGCTCGATGCTCTCAACAAGCAGTGGGTGTTGCAGCAGCAACAATGGCTTGAACTGAAGCAATGAGGAGGTGAGGAGGGGGCAGGAGCAGGCAGCGTTCTGTTCTGGGCTTCTCGATATGAGTGGGAACCAGTTGGTGATGACAATGATCAAGCGTACAAAAGAGAACTCCAACTCGACTATAGGTAAACAAGGACATTTATTAAGTCTTAGGCACAGAGAGACAGCATCTGGAAGAGAGAGGCCTCCAACCAGAGGTTGAAGTGGCATCCAGAGGCTCACAATTCGATTCCAGATAAGTAGATAGTGGGGGCTGGGTTTGGGGTGGTGACTTAAGGAACTGTGGTGAAAGTAAGATTGGTAGCAGACCGATGCATCCCAGCTACAAGGGAGAGCACAGCAACCAAAATGGGACCCTGACTAGACATGTGCACTGTTAGAAACACGGGCTTGCAAGACTTCCCAGGCCCTCTCATCAAGGCAATCTGGGCCAAACTGATGAGAATCACGCCCTGTACTGTCCCCAATACTATGAATTCTGCCTAGAACACATCTGGGAAGGCTGTAAGAGAGCGATGGCCCCTCTCTGGGCTGGCCAGAGAAGCCTGGAGGCAACCCACTCATCCTCCATATCCCTTTGTAAACCAAGGTGCTCAGGTTTAAGCTCTAATATTGCAGTTAAAAGCAACAATAAATACTAGTCCTTACATTGAACTTGTTTGTACAAGACATGGAGCTTCACGAAAGACTTGAAAAGTCAATAATATTTCTTAGTTGTATCTAAGAAAAAAAGTCCTTGAGGTTCAGAGAAGTGAAGTAATTTTCTCAAGTCCCTCAGCATATTTTAAGACATTTTCAGAAATCTTATAAAAATCTATTTTAGGGCTGAGCCCCAGTGGCGTAGTGGCTGTGCGCGGGACTGCGGCCCACTGGGATGGAGGTTTGATTCCAGCTCCACGGAGCAAAGGCTGGACCTCCTACTCCCACCACCTGAGGGCAGTGATGCCCCCCCCCCCAAAAAAATCTATTTTAACTGCTGCTCTTAATTTTGCTGCCACGCTATGATATCACTAACTCTGAACTACTGCTTAACAGAAATATGAAATATGTAAGTAGCTGTATGTTAATAATATTATAGATTTCTAGTATAATATGGTGGTTGTTCAATGATGTTAATTGCTTTCTAAATATAAGATGATCAACTGCCACAATTGTAATATAAATCTTTTGGAAAGCAATTAAAAAATTTTAAAGCACTTTCAATAAAATCACTTGTTCAAGGAAGCTAACCACATTATTGGATCCCTAAGCAGAACATAACATATAATGTATAATTTTAAAAGAGGGATTTTGAAAATTCAATTGGAAAAAGATGCTAACGCATTTCCCCACCCCCAAAACAGGGGTCACTTTATATTTTGTCATAATGTGTGCATGATTTGCAATTACCTCAAGATTACATCTATTTAGATTTAAAAATGAGACAAAACAACATAAGATGAAAGCTTTACATATTCATTTCCAGAAAAGAGATCACAAGAGCAAAAAAATGTTTCTGTTTTATTCTTTACAAAATGATTATATTTACAGCATCTTATGTCAATATCCACCAAAACAGAGGTGGGTCTGGAATCTGCTGTGTGTACAGGAATAAATTCTAGATGTTAGTGATTTACCCAGGACAAGTTAATACATCAATAATAACTGTAGAACTAGAACTATATAAACCAATTTATTGACTTCTAATACAGAACTCCTCTTATTAATTGTTCTCAAATATGAGTTTCCTAAAGAGTTGTCAAGAGAATCTCTTAAAACTCTACATATTTCTGGAATATATGAGTAGAACTTCAAGAACTGATTTTTCAATGAGTTTCCTAAAAAGCACTTAAACACTTTAGATGACTACAGTCATTGTTTCAGGGAATATCTATTGTTTGTTCAGCTGAGACTAGAAGAAAGTTTCAAAGAAAGCAAAAGGAAGAAGTGAGAAAGGGAGAGATTTGCATTTATTACCACCTTTGAACTATTAATTGAAATATCATTTACCACTTATTCACCAATTGGTTTTAAATTTCTGTAAACCAGGAAACAAACAAGATGTGTGAAAACATGGGTACATAAAAATGAAGGAAAAATAAGTGCCCTAAATTGTGATATATTCAGTCCCTGAACAAAGATTTTTAACATATGCTTTGAACTACAATCAATCTTAAGTCAATCAAAATTAAGACTTTAGTCTAATTTCTTCACCACTAGTTTTTCTGGGAAAAGGCAGTTGCAAGATGTGACAATCTACTTCTATCAAGATTGCAACCAAAAAAAAAAAAACCTATGGGTCAGTTCTATTCTGTAAAACCTAATGCCACCATAAATCCAAATTGGTTCGATGGCCAAGGTTTTAGTCTGGGGTTTTCTATCAAGAGGCCACATAAGGTACAGTATATTCATGTATATATGTATATGTATATGTATATGTATATATTCTATTTTCTCCAACTTGTGGTTATTGAAACAGTCTGTGGGCTTGTTAAACCCTAGATTTAAGCAGCAGATGCTCTTTGTCTCCCACTCAAGTCCCTGCTTCTAGCGTTTAGCGAGTCTTTAATTCTTCATCCCCGTAGCATTCCATAGCTTCAGACACTGGGTGAGAATTGGTGGATTTCATTTTTCCCCCTCCTGATTACACAGTGGAGGGATTTTGACAGATGTTTCAACTCACTTATTTCCATTGTTTTCTCTCTAAGCTCACTATTAATTCAGCTGTCCATTGCTTATTAATATATAGTCACTTGAACTTTCCAGCAAAAGCCTAAATCAAGGGATTCCTTTCTCATCTAACTACTTAGAAGCTTTTCTTGCTAAGTGTACATTCATTTAAAAAAAACAAATAGAATGTAAATGCTAATTACTTCATTTAGTTATTGATTAGTTTGGCACTTATACACTGGTAAGCATTCATATTAATACAAAGGTTTCTTTTGATATTAAAAATTCAAGATCTTGTGTTTAAGAACTAGGATTTGTGTGCACTCTAGAACTGCTTACTGACATGATGAAAACACATGGAAATACTGAAACTATAGTAAATAAGATAAATTGATAGATAGCAAAGTGGATGGATGACTGGATAGACAAATATGTGGTAATAAGTGTATTCAATTGTTAATTTTAGGAGGTTGGGCTATATATATTTACTGCAAACATATTTTATCTTTTCTGGATGGTTAAAAATGTGCATGATAAAGTGTTGAAAAATTGGGCTGAGCCCGGGTGGTATAGTGGTAGTGCGTGGGACTGCGGCCCACTAGGTTGGAGGTTCAAATCAGCAGCAGTTCTCCAGGAGCAAGGTGGGCCTCCTACTCCCACCAACAGATGGCAGTGATGTCCCTCCACCAAAAAAAGTGTTGAAATATTATATGATTAACAAGTGTGTACCTATACAAACAAACATATGTGCATAACACACACACAGTTGGGTTGGAGTTTTGTGCGCTACCATTCCATTTTAATATGTGCTTAACAGTTGCACTTTCTCTATATAAAATGAAATCTAAATATTTATTGCTACTCATAGTTGAAATTTTCAAAAAGAATTATACACAGAGTGTCTAAAATGCCTTTTATAATTTTTCTCAATATGAAATGCTGCACTACTTTTTATTCCTTTGGATTTGCTGTATACTTTTAAGGAGTTTGCATGGTGATTTTAAAGCATGTCAAATTCATTGCAGCTGCATAACAGCTGGTGCAGGCAGCTCAGAGTGGCACTCTGGAGTATGGACTGATTACCAACTTGTGACTTAATTATAAACGTTATGTTAGTGCTGTGTGATGAATATAATCTTCCAACTGGAAATGATACTGTATTATACCGCTTAGTGATCTCTCATATTAAAAAAAAATCTCCCTATTTGAATTTGACCAATTTATATGGTACCTTCTTGATATATTTGTGGAATGCGCATTTCATTTTAGCTCCCTAAGTCAACTCATGGTTTGTGAATTGCCACATTTTGTTCCCTGAGTGAGAAGATGTGTTCCTACAGAGGAAAACTGTAGTACAGTTGGGCACAACTTTGTCACACAGAGGTTAGGAAGAAGAGCTTGGTCACACTATCTTAAAAACAACACTTTAGATGCAATGGTGATGTGCTTCTGGGTCTCCAACAGGTATAGTAGTGGAATTGACCCACAAGACTAACTTGTGGATGTTCTAATAGATCAGAATGGAGGGAGGAGTATCTAGAGGAATTAGTGGGGATACTCGGAACCAGTGACAGTAGAGGTTAGAAAATAAGATTATAATCCTACAGAGAAGACCATACTGGAGCAGAGCAAAAACTGTTTGATGTTCTGAATAAATTATGAACAAATTATTTGTTCATATTTCAATGAAATATACCTGGAGACATGCATAAAGTCTGCAAGAGTTATGGAATCCGATATCCATCAATATTAGGTGGGGCTAAGAACCAGTGGTGCTGAGCATGTGGACATACATATCTGCGCACTTGCACAAACAATGCCCACACACTTCTCTCTACATTCCTGCTCATTTTAATCAATTCTCTTTTTTCAACATTTTGTCAAATCATGAGTTATTAGAATAGTGCTTCCTCTTGAGTCTCTTGAAGGCTCCATCAGGCTGTGACCTGATTGACAGAATAAATATCGCCCCTACACTTTAATATATCATCATGTGACATGAGATTCTGTAAGGACTACACTAGATGTCTATGGTTTTCATTGTCGGTTGGTGGTTTAGAATTGATTACAGCGCACAGGAACCTTCCATGACAGAACAGAATTGTCTCCAGAGTTCTCCAGCCTGTCATCGTTACGGAAGCACATCACTGGGTCTCTCTCCTATGACCGGCCTTCAATCATCAACCTTCTGCTTAGCTGTCAGAAGCTTCCCTATTAGGAATTCCCTAAGTAGGAATTTTTCTCTGGCTCTTCAAACAAACAAGCAAAAAACAAAACTCATTCCTTCCCAGTCAATTCTGACTCAAAGTGGCTTTGTAGGCCAAGGTGGAAATGCACTTGTTGATTTCTGTACTTACAACTGTTTATGACAGAACAAATCCTCATCTTTATCCCTCAGAGGAGCTGGTGGTTTCAAATTGCTGAATTTGCGATTAGCAATCCAATGTGTCACCACTACTTTGTGTCACCACCACTTTGTGCACCAATTGTTGTCTTATTTTGGGGGGGGGGGCCCTTCAGGTGGTAGGAGTAGGAGGCCCAGCCTTTGCTCAGTGGAGCTAGAATTGAACCTCCATCCCAGTGGGCCGCAGTTCCGCGCACAACCACTATGCCACTGGGGCTCAACCCCGTCTTATTTTTAAAAACTACATCACTTTTTAATTTTCAGTTGTGGCATCTAGATTAAAATGAAAAAAAAAAACCTAATTGAAACAAAGTGGTATTTCACTAAAACTTCATTATTAAACAGTTGTGGCAACTATGCATGGATAGAAAATTTTCATACTATTCAGATAGCTTATGTAATTTGTTTATATTTACAGAATATAATGTAATTAATATTTGTATATGTATTTTAAGACTGTATAAGTGGTTTTTTTCTCATTCTTTCAGTTCTGATATTCAAACAGTATATATAGATTTTTGTTTTTGTTTTTGGGCATCACTGCCCTCTGGTGGTCATGGGAGCTATGCAGCATTGCTCCTGAGAGTCGCCACTGGATTTGAACCGCCAAGTCCACTGGCTGCAGTCCCGCACTCACCCACTTATGCCACCGGGGATCAGCCCCCAAATAGTATATTTTAACATCATGATTTTAGTGAAAGAAAAATTCTAGAACATGTTCTCAAAGCAGCTATAAAAATAATATAAGGAACCATCTCTACTTAAAAATAACAACACGTAAAATGCAAATTATTTTTTTAATGAATCATTCTATTGGGGCTCATACAACTCCCATCACAATCCATACAAACATCAACTGTATGCAGGCCACACCTACACACCTATTGCCATCATCACTCTTAAAATATCCTCCCTCCACCCAGGCCCCCAGTATCAGCTCCCTATGTTACCCTTCCTCTCCCCTTCCCCCGAACCCTTAGCAATTTACAAATTGTCATTTTTCTTCATACTGTACACTGTACAATGTGCCCCAACACTCACCTCCCTATTGCCCATGTCCCAGAAAGGAGGCTGCATGCAGGTTCTCCTTTTCTATTCCTCCATCCCTCCACCCTCCCAGCATCACCACTTCCACCATTAGTCTCGATGGTTCATCTATCCTAAATTTACCATGTTTCCAACTTCACTATACATCTCCTGGTCTAGCTGGACCTATGTGGCAGAATTGGGGTCATGATGGTGGGAGGCAGCATTTGGGAACTAGAGAAAGGTTGCATACCCCATTGCTACTACCCTGTAACTTAACTGGCTCATCTCCCCCCTCTAACCCCTCTGCAAAATGATATCACCTCACCCATTGATGGGCCCTGCATCGCCAATCTCCACTCCCCCTCATTAATAAGAATACAATTTTATGTCATTGATGCCGACACCAGATCCCTTCACCACCTCATGATCACACAGGCTGGTATGCTTCTTCCATGTGGGCTTTATTGCTTCTGAGCTGAATGGCCACCCATTTACTCAAGCCTTTAAGAGCCTAGACACCACATCTCATGGTAGCCGGGCACCATCAGTTTTCTTCACCACATTAGTTTATGCACACATTTGCCCTCAGCAATCATATCGGGAAAGTGAGCATGCAATTTTATGCTTTTTGGTTCTTGAAGCCTGATATCTAATCCCCCTGACACCTCGTGATCCCACAAGCCAGTGCACTTCCTCCATGCGGGCCCTGCTGCCTCTGAGCTAGATGGCTGCCCGTCCACTCTGAAGTTTTCAAGACCCCAGACACGCCACCCTTCGATAGCCAGGCACCATCCACCTTCTCCACCACTCTTGCTTATGCACACACCTGTCCTCAGTGATCGTGTCGGAAAGGTGAGCATCTTGGAATGCCAATTTAATAGAACAAAATAAAAATAATTTTATTATTACATTATTTCGCATGGAGATGACATTTACAAATGCCTCTAAATTACAAAGGATCTCTGTGGGCTCTTCACTTCATTTTCTTTTCACTATCAGGGAAGTGAGCAAACATGTTGATCCTCATAAGGAAATGCACACTTCTCCAGCAGAGCTCCGACATCACTACAGGCCTCCTGAAAACTAATTGCTCTAAAATTGTACCACACAGCAATTAACGTAAAGGATCTGAGTTTCCAATTCTGGAATTCCCACTATGAAGCAAATGTTAGTTTAAATTGAATATATTTAGATAACTCTCTTGAAAGAATAATTGCTTATAAGATTAAATAAGGGCATTTTTGTTTTCTTCACTTGGCTCTGATCTTCCTAGGTGCCATTTAGGATAAGACTTTAGCAGTAATTTTAAATCTTTGCCATCATCCTCAAAATACTGGTCCAAGATTTGCCACTCTAAGTGAAGCTCCTCATAAGGGTAAAATGCAGAACAAATGAGAGACCCTTGGCAAACTTCTTTATCATTGTAACCATAAACATAAGATATGGTGGAATATCCTGTATTAATTGGCTCCCTAAGTGATTTTCTTAACATTTTAGAGAAATCTCTAGCAAAAGAGTCTTAATTAAATTTAATGTCAATTAATAAAAATTTGGAATGCAAAACATTTTGATGATTGATGCTTAATATCCATCACAGACTGGATTCTCTAGAGGAGCAAACCAGTGTGTGTGTGTGAATTTGTATGTATATGTGGTAGAAGTAGGGAAATCCAAATCCAGGCAGGTCCAAGTACATGGATCAGATGTCAAGCTGGAGGCTTCTCGTGACTTGAGCATTTGTAAGAGTAACAGAACTGAGATCATTGGGAGCAGCACTGGCTCATGACTATGGAGCCAAGTGTGTCCAAGGTCAGCCGGCCAGACCTGCGACCATAAAGTTGAGTAAACTCAAGGTTGGCAGATCATATGGCAGAGCTCTGAGAGCTCCCAAGATCCATCGACAATAAAGCAGAAACTATGACAGGCAGATAGTTCAAGCCCAAAGAACCAGAGATTGATGAACCACATGCAGGATCCAGACAGAGCAAAAAGCAAAACACTTCCCCGCAGTGTCCTTAAATTGGAAAGAGGCAACATCACCGAAGAAGTGTCCTGTTAATTGTGCCAAGGTTGATGCTGATGCCCCTAATCTTATGCCCTCAGGGATATGGTTTTTCAGATGCCATTGAGTCAGCCCCACTGCATAGCAACCTTACCTACAACTGAACGCAACACTGCCGGGTTCTGGGCTACACTTCCAGCAATGCAACCCCTCTGTCCCTTCATCTTGCTGTGGGTCTGCTAGTTTCCCTCTGCACAAGCTTAATGGCCTTCTCCAGGGGCTTGTCTGTCCTGACATGTCCAAAACATGTCCAAAATATATAAGTCTGCCTATCCTTGCCTGTAAAGAGCATTCCGATCGTTCTTCTTCCAAAATAGGTTTGTTTTTTTCTTTTGGCAATCCATGGTATTTTCAATATTCTTCGCAGCATTGTAATTCAAATGCATAGATTTTTCTGTCTTCCTTATACAATGAGGCAATAGAAAACACCATGGCTAGGGGCAGGTGCACTTTAGTCCTCAAAATACCCTCCTCACATTTAAACACTCTTACGATGCAACAGATTTACCCAATGTAATGTACCTTTGATCTCTTGACTACTCTTGATCCATGAACATTGGTCGTAGATCCAAGCAAGAGGAAATCCTTGACAACTTCAACCTTCTCTGTTACCTATTGGTCTAGTTGTGAGCATTTTTGTCTGTTTTACATTGAGTAGTCATCCAAGCTGAAGGCTGCCATTCTTGATCATGCTCAACAAGAGCGTCAAGTCTTCTTCACATTTAGCAACCAAGATCTTATCACCTCCAGACTACAGCTTGTTAATAAGCCTTCCTCCAAAGCCGACGCCACAGTTCTTTTCATAAAATCCAGGTTCTCTGGTCACAAGATGTATAAACACGGCTTATGATCTTCATTAAAATTCTTTAAAATGACATATTTTAAAGGAGCTTAATATGTGCAGCCATAATGTTTATAATAATTAAGTTAAACATTAATGTATTGCTTATTTATTTTGCCATTTTAAGTGGCAAGATATCTTCATCTTAATGATGATTAATAAATTATTCTTGGAATATTTTTCTTAATAGAAATGGTAGAATTTTTTATTACTGTAATTTGAAATTTGCCTATACCACTTGTAATAAGGTCCTTGTGATTGTAAAAGACAGTTACTAATATTTAGGAGAGATGCACTGCATCTTTGCTAGAGTCCATCAAGTGTCTATCAGTCCAACATGCAAGCACATCTACACATTCATTTCTTAAAGGATATTAGTTCACTGTTCACTCATTAGTCACACACAAAAACCTGACAAAATCTCTAAGAGAGATTGTTGTTCCATTAAATCAAAATTTAAATTGGGAAATAATTTAGATATTTGGATGAGCAGAAATGTAGTATTGACCTCTTTCTGTGAATCATTTTTAGATTTAATAGCTGATCATTATGCCAAGGTAATAAGACAGGGAATTGAAGATTCACAAAGAGCTCTCATCTGAAGCCTACTGTGTTTTGATACACCAGGGAGTTCATATACTTCCTAAAATAGTATTAAATGTGTACAGAGACAGTGAACTGCTTAATGTGGTTCTTATAGTGAAATCTTCTAACTCCCACTAAGCAATTTTTGCCTTCATGAGTCTGGTAAAGAGGTAGAGAAAGATACTGTGAGAGTCCATTTGTGAGTAACTGTGAACAGGATTTGCTGGAAAGACAACCTGCTCTTTGTAAAATAAACTTACTGAAACTGTGCTGAGTGAACCTCCTGTATCAAGAAGACACCTCTACCATCAGAGAGGCAGAAAGCATGGAAGAGAATGAGGGGCTTTCCAACTCACCGATTGAACAAAGCCAAGTGCTTTCATGCCAGAGATTGGCTTGTGGATCTGGGTGCCTCTGGGCACTAAATTAAGGAACCTGGAATTTGTGACCCCACAAGATTGGAACTGAGTGCCTTCGGTTGAAATACTGACAGGGGTGCGGTGCTTCTGGCCACTTCAATCAAGGAGCTCTGTTTGCTGACCCAAGAAGCTGGAGCTGGAGGGTGAGGCTTGCAACAGAGTGGTATACCCCTTTGGGCACTTATTAGCAGACCTGAAAGGACTTGTATCATTTTCTGATAAATAACTCTATCCTGAGTATTTCTCATGGTATTATGACTTGTCAGCTTCATTAATGAAGACCTTAATGATTAATGTTGTGTGTGATTTAATTCTATGTAAACTTTGCAATAGATCTATTAGAACCTGATCTATTAATTCAAAATAATATGCTGTGTCTGTGTGTGCATATGTGCATTTCCGAGGGAATGTTTCCAGTTCTCTTAAAGCCTTAATGTATTCTATTAGCTTCCTAAGTAGAAAAGCTACCCACCTAGAATAGATCAACCAGGATGGCACCAGAGAAAATAATGAATATTGCAAAAGTTATTTATCTCTAATTATTTACTATCTGATTATCTGAACTCCTTCTGCCAAATGGGTTCATATTTTCAAAATGTTTTTCGGCAATTACAACCTGTTCTGTATTCATTCTTTGCTTGTATTTTTCAACCCTTTTCTTCTTTCTCACCTTTTAGCTATTTCCTTCCTCATATCCTCATAGCCATCAACTCTATTGTATAAGAAACAGACTTCTGATGGTCAGATGTGTCATACAATTTAATCGTTGACCCCAAGCCAGTGTTATGATTCATTGTTCAAATATTTGATTGTATTTGCTATGTTTCATTCAGACTTGATTTTAGGAAATAGAGATACAAAGATTAAACCAGGAAAGAAAGCAAAAGAAACGGCCAGCTCACCGGCCTCAAAGATCTCACAATTCATTCAGTGTTTCCAAACTTAATTCCCAGTGAATCACCTGGGACTATTATTTAGATGTGGTTTGAGTCAGTGGTTTGGAGAAGGGTATTCTCAAATTATAGATATCTAACATGTTGCATATTATGCCTATGTTACTGGTTGCTTCCTCACCTTGAACCCAACTAGGGAAGTAGGGTGGCTCCTCTACTCAGGCACTTCATGTAATGAATTAGCTTCATTTCTGTGCAAAGCTAATGGAATTAGTTTGTGGCAACCTGGAGAATGGATGGAAAAATCGTCTGCAAGTCATTCTCTGCATTCTGTGTTCAGGTGAAAAAGCACAGCAACTAGGTTTAGGATTAAATACAGAGTCAAGAAACTAAAAGTTTGAAGCACATATGACTGACTTACCTACCAGTAAGACAGCAGGGGTTGTCAGTCCAGTGTGCCAGGGCACTTTTCATTGTTCTTGTCAGTAATTCTTAGCATGTTCCGATTGGTCTCAAAGATGTCTCCTCAAGAAGGGAGAGGCTGTTCCTCCTGAAGATTCACGTCTACTCTCCAGGTGGCAGAGGTGTGATGTGAGAAGATCAAAGGCCATAGAAGTAATCCTTCTTAAGAGTCTCTCTTTTGTTTCACAATGGCCCATACTCAGTCGCTTAAACTGTGTGTGTGTGTGTGTGTGTGTGTGTTTAAAAATGAGTCTCATAGGCTTCCCTAATTGGAGGTGTTTATGGAAAGATGACTATTTTAGCTTCAACACTGGAATTTCCAACTCAGAAGGGTTGCAAAATATTTTTAAATGTTTATTCCAAAGAGTTTGCTACATTCGTAGAATTGAAATGCCATAAATTACATGAAAAGTAACCATGCTAATCTTTAAAACTCAAATGTAGAGCATCACTTTTTAAAAATGTTTTCAAGGGGGCTGAGCCCTGGTGGCGTAGTGGTTGTTTGTGGGACTGCGGCCCACTGAGATGGAGGTTCAATTCCAGCAGTGGGCTCCATAGGAGCAAAGGCTGGGCCTCCTACTACCACCACCAGAGGGCAGTGATGCCCCCCAAAATACAAGCAAAAAAAAAAAAAACAACAAAAATGTTTTCAAGTGTGTTTAATATTCAAAATTACTACAAAGTATCCACTTATTTTGATTTCCTAGTGTTTGTGCTATACCTGTAGCAGCCACCGATTCCACATAGAAGTGTGATTTTTATTCCAAACACTTTTCCTCTTTCATATATTTCTTTTTTCTTAGAGATAATCTCTTAACACAACGTACATTTGTCTTTACTACAAAATATAAAAAGTTAAATAAGAACATGAAATGATGAATAATTGTAACACCGCAAATTGTTTATGAGGAAATCATTTGGGATAGGTGGCTTAAAGATAGTTCTTTTTCTTTTTAAAAATCAAGTTCCAGTTTTTAATTCCTTGTTTTTCCCACCTAAAATAAATCCACAATTATATAAAGCAAATAGAATGCTCTATAAATGCTTCATGCATTTTTCTATCTTTAAGTCTCTGAACAACCAATTTTTCCTAATTAAAAAGCATTCATTTCAGAAAAGTTAAGTATTTGCTCCAGCTCACACACTGCCAAAAATAGAGCTAGGTTTGAACCCAACTAAGCTCCAAACTTTCCAATAACTTATTCTCTGAGAAGACATTATGGATTTTACTATCTTGCTGAGCCAAAGTTCATTCTTTTTGATAATATTTTAGAACCCATTCTCTGTATAGATACCTGTTATTTAATTTTAACTAAAACTAGGCATAAAAATCCAATTATGAGCAGGTGCAGTAACCTTAGGCTTCCATCACAAAGCTAAAACTTCACTAACCTATTTCCTTCCAAAGGAAACTCTATTCCCTTAATCACAATATTATTATTGAAACTATTGGCCTTTCATTACATCTATACCTGCCTGAGAGCAAATATTATTGCTGGTCATCTGCTAATTCATCAAAATAATATGTATTCAATGTTTCATTTCATCCTTTCAATTTTCACCTCACATTTCTTTTTTTTTTTTGGGGGGGGGGGAGGGGGGCATCACTGCTCTCCATTGGTGGGAGTAGGAGGCCCAGCCCCACTGCTGGAATTGAACCTCCGTCCCAGTGGGCCGCAGTCCTGCGCACAACCACTATGCCACCGGGGCTCAGCCCCTCATCCTTTCAATTTTAAAATCAAATAGGAGTGTATCATTTTAAAAGTTATCTAGAGACATGTTACTTGGAAATAAGGAATGCATGTGCTTTATTTTAGTACTATTGTGTCAATGATAATAATTACAGGGAGATGAAACCTAGGCCATAGGTAAGTGTGGCGAGTCAAGTTATAAATGAATTGCTGTATCTCTGAGATATACAATTTCCTTTAAAAAGAAATCAAGACATTATAACTAAGTAAAAGCTAACTGTAAGCACTTTGTGTATTTTTGGTAATAAAATAGAAATTTAGTTGCACTCACATATAGCATACATATGGCATTTTTCAGATTTTATAGCAGAACTGAATTTTTCATATTTTTAGAATTCACTTCAATAATATGAATTGTTCTGATGATTAAGAAAAAACAAAGTGTTGGCAGTTGCTTACCTTTCATTCCACAAAGCTCCCCGAGCACCCCTCATGTTCTCATCACAGGACCTAGTTCTAAGGACATAGGCACAAAAACAAGACCCTCGTAATAGTTCAATTACAGTTTGCAAAATATTTGGAATACTAGGGGAAATCAAACAGATCAAGTAATTCTTTCTGTCCCTTTCCCAAAGGCTAAAATTGTTTACCCATCAAAAATCCATTTCAAACGATTAAAATAAATGGTCTGAATACATAAATAAAATAGAAGCTGTAAGAACATGAAGATCTAAAGTCCACCTTCCCTTGGAACAGTCATTCAAAATGAGTCATACTGGAAGGGTGCAGAGAGGAACCCCAGATCTGTAAGTTCACATTTGCGTGAACACGACTGAAGATGGAGCCTGCTTGCAGTTAAACGAATGGGTAAAGATTTAGTGGTTTCAAAATTTTTCACCCTTGGAAGAGACAGCTCAAATTATAAATTGCATATATTTGTAGAAAAAAAGCAGTTCACTGTTGGTCCGGAAATGGGAAATGCAGAGTCTAAACCGTGAGGAGTCTTCTGGCTGCCCTTGGGAGTTGGCAGGATGCAGTGAGCTTGAGGATAGGAATTAGAAGTATTTGATAGCTCTGAAGAAAACAGCACAAGAGGGAAGCAGTGTAAACAGCAGGGCCGTGGAATACAGGCAGGGCACTTAGCTCCCAGGTGGGGGCCGCAGAAAGCGATTGTGTAATCCAGTAACCACCAGAAGTGCAAAGCACCTTCATCAGGAAAGCAGACACCTTGGCAGGAAGCACGGGTCATACCATCATGTCCTCGTTTCTCTCCTCAGTTGGGGACATCTTTTGGGACTAAAATTCAGACAGAAGACACTATTGGAAGAAAAATTGTGGTACACAGTTTTCAAAAAGAAGTAAGAGTACCTCAAGCTGGTTCACCTAATGGCCTTTTCCCACGGATCAAGTTTTGAGCTTAATTACATTTATTTTGCTTTTTAGAGATTTGAGTCTACAGTGTGAACTTTAATATTGATAGCTAAAGAACTGGATTGAAGATTTCTATTTTTATTTTTTTTAGTGTTGAATATATCATTTTATTGAACACAATAAATCATTGGCACACAATTTGCATATCATACAAATATGCAGTTTAATCATATTAAGAAGAGTTGTAAAATCGTCACTGGAGTCAACTTTAGAACATTTTCTTCTTTCTTGTATTCATTGGTATTAGCTTTCTGGGGTTTTTTTTAATACCTTTATTGGGGGATATTTCATCCCTTATCACAATCCATATATTCCTCCAATTGGCAAACATAATTGCATATATGGGTTTTTATTTTTAATTTATTCAAAACTGATTGTCAAAAACAAGATGGGTGCAGCAGAAGCTAATGAAGGGGGAAATTAGTGCCCCTTACTTTCATGGGTTTCCTACAAGTCCCTGACTTGATTTTGAATTTGCAATTTTCATTCCTTGCAAACATATTAAAAAGCTTTTTTAAAATTCTAGATTTTTGTAAAGAAATCATATTGGTTACTTGGTTCATTTCATTATTTCTGACAGATTTTTATAGATGAAGTAGTTTCTTGCTGACAAAGTGAGAGCAAATTTCTAATATTAAATGAGGAGTGTGTGACCCTTCACTAAATTATCTTGAGGACTCAAATGTGTATTTTTTTTTTCAAATGTGTATTTTATCTTAATCCACAGAGTCTGAAATGTTTCAAATATTAACTCAATACTAATGTATGCAAACTGAAACAACAAGCTCACTGATATTGATTCCCTTCTGGCTCATGGAAATCCTGTAAGACAAGATAGAACTTTGCTTATGGGTTTCTGTGACTGAAACTGTTTATGAGAAGAGAAAACCTTGTCTTTCTCCTGGAGTATGTACCAGGGGCTTCACAACAACCATGGGAAAATTCTGTTATCTTGTAGGTCCAGCTTTCCAGAATCTTTTGGAAACCCAATCATATTTCAGTTGATCAGACACACAAAGAAAACTATCATTGTCCTCTATGAGGCTTTGATTTGAGCACTATATTTCATTGTTCAATTTTACTGACTGCACAAAAAACATCATGCAAAGGAAATACTGTTGTATACATGTCTTCAGTTTTATCCTTGCACATTTTTTCTTAAACTTACATCCATTTGAGCTTTCATTTGATTGGATTATCTCATAAACATTTTTTGAGCTGCCAATAATAGAAAATTCACAGAAAAGTGGCATAAATAAATAAGACATTCATGATCTCACGCAGATCGGTGCTAGGCAGGCCAGTGATGGAGCCCTGGATGAGGGATACCATCAGGGATCTAGGATTTCCTCAACTTTATTAATTGTCCTTGCTATTTTCTTCACATCAGTGTTGTCACCCCTCAGGATCTCAGCATATCTCTGCAGGTTTCCTGTGCCACTCACAGATACAAACACTCCCACTGAAAAAAGAAATGAGGTCATACCTTCCCTTTTTGGTTAGAAAGGAAACCGCTCCTCATTTGTGTTCGAGTTGGCCAACTTTCGTCAGTTACCGTGCCATAGATGTTTGCAGGCTTTTCTAGCAGTCTGGTACCTCTCGTGGTCAGTCTGCTGAACCTGCCAGGGAAAATAAAGAAGCACCACCTAGATGGAGGCATTACAAATAGGCGTTAATGGGAAGTGAAATCAGGTTGTCTGATTACCAACGTTTTGGTCACTTCCATGTGGTCCTGTGATGTAACAGGACTACATGGAATGACCTTTAAATTTACACGGATGTCTATTATTTTCATGATATGCTTTTTTGTGTATTTTGATTTCGTGCTTTAACAGCTTCCATAACTATACGATTTTCTACAGAGGCTGAAAAACATCACATATTTTGTTACTCATGGAAGTTCTTTTGAGTGAAAAGGAAAATGGGTTGCGGGGAATCAGGGCACTAACCCACCCAAGGGGAGGTTATTGTTTACATCTCCACAGGGAAAGAGGGATCAGACTTCAACCTGGTTCTCCCGGATGTGAATGCAACATACCGGCATAAACTATGGAACCAGTAGAGAGGCCTGTGGAGTTGGCCCCAATCCCAACTACATGGAGACCTTTCCCGTCCCCCAGAAGAATTCAGAGGACAGCACTGAAGCTGAAGCTCAGGAGAGGAGCATGTCTGATCAGAGCACACAGGAGAAAATGAAGGGGGTGGAAGACAAAGCCTAGCCCACCAAGTCTTCATGATAATATCCCTGCTCAGAGCAGCTGGTACACAGAAGGGACCATAGGGCTGGCCCCACTTGGAGAAACAACCTCCCTCACTGACCCATAGTCCCGCAGGGGACAACACTGGAGACACAGGGTGGAAATTGTGCATGATTTGATCCCATCACACGGAGGCAAAACCCGGAGGGCATGCAGCAGAACAGCAAACCGAGCAGAGCAAAGAAGTCCTGAGGGAGTGCTTCAGCAGATTCAACTGGAAAACACTCCTCAAGGTCAGCAAACAGACCTGGAACTATTTACAAGCTTTTCTTTTCTCTTCTTTTTTGGTAGTTTGTTTTTATTGCTGTTGTTGTTATTGATTTGGTTTGTTGCTACGCCTTGTTTTTGTGTATGCTTTATTTATGCAGGTCTATCTAGATAATATAGGCTAGATATATAATCTGGAGGAGAAAACAATGGGACTGACGATTTTGGTGGGACATGGGAGAGAGGGTGGTGAGGCAAATAAAGTGGTATTGACAGACACAGGGACAAAGGAATAGCAATTGTTCCAACATTGGTGGGGAGGAGGTATAGGAAGTCTGGTGGGGCTTCATAAAGGCAATGTAACTGAGAGGACTTGCTGAAATCCAAATGAAGGCTGAGCATGATGGTGGCACAGGAGGAAAGTAAAAGGAAATTTAGGAAAGAACTAGAAGGGAAAGAGCATTTATATAGGTCAAGGTAAGGGCATATATATATGTAAATATATTTACATGTGAGGATGGGGAAATAGATCTATGTGCATATATTGCTAGATTTATTATTAAGGTAGCAGGTAGACATTTGCCCTCCACTCAAGTGCTCCCCCAATGCAGGAATACTTTATTCTACTAAACTGGAATTCAATGACGCTCACCTTTCCAACACAACAAAAGCAGATGCAAAGGAAATGTGGTGAAAACAAAGTTGGTACATAAAGAAATGTGGTGAGGAAAGCTGATTGTGCCCAGCTATCAAAAGATGCAGTATCTAGAGTATCGAAGACTTGAAGGCAAGCAAACAGTTATTTAGCTGAGAAGTAAAAAAGCCCACATGGAAGAAACACACCAGCCTGTGTGGCCATGAGGTGTTGAAGGGATCAGGGATCAGGCATCAAAGAACAAAAAATTGAATCATTTTGAATGAGGGGTAGTGTGGAGTTGGGATCTAAGACCTATCTGTAGGCCACTGGACATCGCCTTATAGAGGGGTCATGAGGAGGAGATGAGTCAGTCAGGAAAAAATGTAGCAATGATGAGACATGCAACAGTCCTCTAGCTTCTAAATGTTTCCTCCTCCCTGTCCCACCCCAAATCATGATCTCATGATTTATACCTTTTAAATCCACAGAAGAGGTACACAGGTACAGAGCTGAACTGGAAACACAGAGATTCCTAAACAGATGATCTCTTCAGGACCAGCCCTGATAGTGGCCATACCCAGAGGGGAACTGATAACAAGAATCTACATATAACCTCCTCCTTGGTGATGGACAACAGAAAATGGGTGAAGGGAGACATCAGACAGTGTAAGATATGACAAAATAATAATAATTTATAAATTATCAAGGATTCATGAAGGAGGTAGGAGTTGGGAGGGAGGGGGAAAATGAGGAGCTGATACCAAGGGCTCAAGTAGAAAGCCAATGTTTTGAGAATGATGACAGCAACAAATGTACGAATATGCTTAGAACAATGGATGGATGTATGGATTGTGATGAGTTGTATGAAATCCCCCCAAAAGACGCAAATACTAGCAAAAAGTGTGTGTGTATATATTGTGATTAGTGCTTCATGAGCCCCAATAAAATGATTTTTTTTAAAAAAAGAAGAGAGTTCTTTTGAGCTACATACTTAGGCCAACCTCTGAAAATCCCACTGAATTGAGGATATTTTATATCCTACTGAATGCTCAGAGAGTAGCTTCTCAGCCAAACAGAATGCAGACAGCCAACTGGTTTATATTCATCTACTTGAGCACAACCCAGGACAATTGGCATTTCTACTCCCAAATCTGAGCATATTCCTAGAAAAAGGTTACAGAAAACCAGAGAACAATCACCATACACTTTCCTATTCAGTTTGACTGGGAAATACAAGGCAACTCCACTCTGAATTTGATAATTGTCTAATATTCAGTTTCTAAGGGCTGTCATAGCAAATCATCATTAATGTGTTTCTTAAAACAGCAGATGCTTGCTTTGGAAGGTGAAATTCTGAAATCCAGATGTCGATGCGGCCATGCTTCTTCTGAAGGCTCTTTTCTTGTCTCTCTTTAGCTTCTGCTGATAGCCAGCCATTTTTTGCATCTTTTAGCTCGCAGTTTTCTCTGATCTTTATCTTTACATGTCTTTCTCTCTGTGGTCTCTAAATCTTCTTAGAAGAGTGTCAACCATTAGACTTAGTAATAACCCTACTCCTGTACAACCTTCATTTTGTTTTCATTGCATTTACAGACTCCTTTTCAAAACATGATCACATTGACAACAACGGAGAATTAGGGTTAAAACCCATCGGGGTGGGGGAGGAGCAGTTTATTACATGAGTTCACTGTCAAACCCTCAAAAATTATGTCCTCTCCATATGGAAAACATGTTCCCACATCTCCATGCCTCTAGAATTCAATGCAAATTGCTTGTAAGATCAAAATCTCATCTCTAAGTATCATCAACTCAAAAGGTTTCAAATCTCATCAGCTAAATCATCAATATCAAGTGTGAGTAAAAGTCTGGACATTATCCATTCTGGAGAATATTTTTCTCTAGCTGTGAAATGGTAAAACTTGCAAACAATTTATCTACTTCCACATTATAATTACAGGATATGCATATAATAGGCATTTCCATTCCAAATGCTTCCGAGGTGTTTTTTTTTTTTAATAAATTCCTATATCCCTCCACATCCCTCTGTACCTTCACATGTTCCATCTGCACATGGGACCACCTGTCTAGACTATTGCTGTGCTTTACTCATGGAGTCAGCTGTTGTCTGTAAAGACTTGTGTGATAGGGAGGCTGATTATGCCAACATGGCCAATGAGCACATTTGGGATTAATTAAAAGGCAGAGAGATAAATGGTTCCGGAAGCCTTACCTATTTTTGTCTCTTGCTCTTGGACCTTTGGACCAGTATACAGCTGCCTTGCTTGTTCTGTGCCTCCATTTGCAAACTACACTACCTGTGGGACACCTAACCCCTGGATTGTGTCACTGGAGTTTGAGCTTCCTTCAAGCCCTCCTACACCACACTACTGAAATATGCAACTCTTGAGCTGAGACTGTCGGACCCTGTCATCTGGCTGACTGCTGGTGACCTGCCTTGCTGTTTGCTGCCTGTGGCCAGACTGCCTGGATTGCTCAACAGAGAACTACCTGGTGGTCCTCAAAATTTGAAGTACTCCCAGTGTATTAACTGTCTCATGAAGTGAGTTTCACAGAGACATTTGTACTGCTTTATAGATTAAGTAACTTTATTTCTCATTATTTATTTATTTATTTATTTATTTATTATTAGTGTCCTGGTTTTGTTCTCTAGAGAACCCTGTGTAACATAACTTGTATGTGTTCAAAATGTCTCTGCACTGCTCCTGCATCTAAAGTGGAGATATCAACCACTCAAATAGGTATTGAAAAGACTAAATGAGAGGTTGAAGCAAAGCACTTGCTGGATGCCTGGCATATAATAAATCCTCTATAAAGATTAGCTGTTCTAATAATTAAAATGAAAAATCTCAGCTTACCTTATCTGGTACTTCTCTTGAGCATGAGGACCTAGAACTCCTTTATGGAATTAATTCAAAAATCCTAATCACGAAAAAAAAAGATGAAAATAAGAGAATAATATGGCTAATGCTTTCTTTTGATTTTGTAATACTGTAGCTCTATTGTTTGTTTTTAATGCTCAGCTTTAAATTTAGAGTATATGAGATTCCCAAATTCCCACAATGAGTAGAGTTTGGTTATTATCTCTCTTTAGTTTAGAAATAACTACATGAAAGTTGAAGTCTTAAAAGAAGTGCAATAGAAAAGTCTCTGTGGGGATATATCAAGCCACCATCCTCAAGGGTGCCTTGTTCATTCATCTATTGAAATAAGCACTTTGCTTATGCTTCAGCATTTAGCAAAATGAAGACTATCTGTACCTTAGGATAATGGGAAGACTGTCCAAGAAAACAAATTTCCAAGAGTTGCAAATGAAGTAAACATTAAATTGTTCCATGAGCACTTCACCGCAAGGTGGATGTCTCTGGATCTGGTTACACCAGGCAAATGATACCTTCAAATTGCAGGATCAGGTGAGGGGAGAGTGTTCTGGGAAAATATATCTCCAGGCTTTCTACTGTATCAGCTCTTACCCAGTCCTAGATGGTCCTGGAGTTCAAGTCCTGTTCATCCTCATAAGGAATGTTAGGATTCAGATCAAACCAAGAAAAGGTCATGACCAGGGAAAGAGGTGGAAAAAGAAGCAGAGATAATTAAGCAACACCCATAAGAAAGGCAGAAAATGGAATATGTAAAATGGGTTTCTCAAAAAAGTAGGTAAAGTGTTTGATTGCACAGGGTTTGTTATATCAAAGAAAATATTTTTTCACTGTATTAAAAGCTCACAGAGAAGATGGTGTAATTCAAAGATCATCTGATATTAAGTACAGAGAAATAGAAATTGAGCTCGACCCAGTATTGAAAAAAAATAGCAATGATCAGGAAAGGTGCAGGAGTGATGGCATCCAGATGATGATTCAGTGATGATGATGATGATGATGATGATGATGATGATGATGATTCGATGGAAGAGGATTTGAAAAAAAGAAAAGGAATAGAGAAGACCTGTGCTTTCAGTCTTTTGTTTTATGTTGAAGGAAAATTCAGGGTCTCTCAAAATCAATTTTAAAATCTGAGTTGATTTGGGTGTCCTGTGTTGTTAACAAAAATTAGCAAAATCATGTTAGCCTTAAGTCATTTCTGACTCATCTTGGTAATTTACTCATTTTGAGAACTCAGACACAAAACACATTATTACAGAATTGATCTAGCCAATGTTTTTTTACTATTGTTACTTTAGTTTAATTGTTGCCTTCCGTCGTCCAGTGGTGACTAAATCTGAATGCGTAACCTCGGCAGAGAAGTTCAAATTAATGTAGGAAGTGCACACCTATACACCTTATGTGATGAGATTTTGGTTACCTCTTTCAAGAGTAAAAATCCTCTGCAAAGAGGTGCTTCCTATGTGTCAGAGTGAAGCTTAAATTAAAAGTGTTTACCCTCTTTGCTGCCTATCCTCTTTAAAGAGGAAACCACTGCTGTGCAGCACTCTGTGTGTCTGGAAAACAGCACAGATTAGAAGTTTCTCCTACTTCAATGGAAAAGATAATAAGGAGTCAAAGAGAGGGGCTGGCCGAAATTCAGATGAGTGGGAAAGTTATGTTAAGAGATAGAGGAAGATGAAGCTCGGTTATGGAGAAATGCTGGTTGTGTTTATTTTTTAACAACTGAGATAGCATTTTAAGAGGAGGAAACATTTCCAGTTATTTAAATATCTTTGCCATACAATCTCCTTAACTGTAGGGATCACAGAGTCTGGCCCACTTCCACTTCAAATACTTTTGATCTCCGCACTTCACTTCTTATTTAATTATGTCTTTGAAAGGCACCAGAGGATTATCCAATTCAATGTTACATGGGTAACATTACCCACATAGCTGACTAATGCAGCCTACCCAGGCAGTGGTTTGTTGTTAGAAATCAAATGTTACATATTTATCATTTGCCCATTAAATTAGCAAGCTAAAACTTAAAAATGTATGGCCTCTAACCTTAAGTAAAGTTCAAACTAATGAATGAAAAAGTCAGAATTTCCAAGTTCTGACCTTGGGTTAATAAACTTGAATGTAGGGGAGGATGGTATTTTAAAAATGCATACTGTTGTACGACCCAAAGTCGGATTCAAAGTTTTGTATTTTTCAGAGCTACAAATTATTCTGCATATGAAAATGGGGCCATGACTTTGAATTTCATGTTTCCCAGCCTACATTTGCAAGAGCTGTTTGCATTCCCTCTAGCCCGTAATCTCTTCCTGGGGACTTATTAGTTATATTTCAAAGGAATTCCAAGAACCACAGGGCCTGCCTATCTTTGTTCAGGCTAAAAAGTAGTTGCTATTGAGTAAACTCCAACACATGATACACACACACACACACACACACACACACACACACCGTATCAGAATAGAGTTGTGCTTCACAATGGCTGGAACCTCACAAACAAATCATAGTTTCTTCCAACTTGCTTTTGAGTGGACTTGAACTTCCAAACTTGAAGTTTTGAGCAGAGAGCATCAACCATTTCAAAATACCTAGAGACTCTTATTCTGGGAAATGAGTGACCATGCTAATTTAAACCTGTATAGAGGAGAGCTGTGTGTGTGCTGTTTATTATATCATGTAGACCCTTATAAAGTTAAACACAGCACAATTTTAATTTAAAAGCAATAATTTGATTAGGATTTATCTCATAACCATGATACTTGAGTATTGCAGTGCCTATATTTTACAAAATATTTTTATGACTTCCTCTCTATTTTTCCAATCATAACTCATTACATACCTAGGGAAAAAACTGACATAAAATTATTGGTTCAAGAAACACATATTTTGGCTTAGGGTTAAAAAAAGAAACACATATTTTTAATAATTTTATTAAGGGCTCTTACAGCAATTTTAACATTCAGTACATCATCTGTATCAAGCACATTTGCACACATGTTGCTGCATACATTTCCAAACATTTTCCACTTGAGCCCTTGGTATAAGCTCCTCTTAAAAAAAAAAAAGCTCCTCTTTCCCCTCCCCCCCTTTTTAAAATGAATCATTTTATTGAGTACTCATACACCTCCCCTCACAATCCATACATGCATCAATTGTATGCAGATCTCATTTGCACACTTGTTGTCCTCATGTACTATCTTTATTACTATACCTATAATCTTAAAAGGAAGAGCAGTTAAAACAACTATTATTCATATTTATATACCAACCATGAGTGCTAAAGATGAACATACTTCTCTAGTCTGAAAATGATAAAGATGTAGTCAAGAGTAATTAAATGTGATGCATTAATAATTACTCATGATTAGAAAAGAAGTGGAAATAAAATAAGGATAAGTTGTTGGGCTGGAGATTGCATGTTAGAATTTTACAAAAACAGAGCCTCTTTATTTTAAATCTCTTTGTTCAAAAGCATGCACCTTGATTATACATACAGACCTTTTTAGATAGAACGCATGGGGATCAAATCAACTATGTCTGTGGAAAGAGTAAAGGGAAAAGCGCAATATCAGAACAAGCTAAACTTCAACACAGACCATCCATTGCCCATATAAAAATACAAACTGAGGCTGAGCCCGGTGGCGTAGTGGTTGTATGCGGGACTGCGGCCCACTGGGATGGAGGTTCAATTCCAGCTCCATGGAGCAAAGGCTGGGCCTCCTACTCCCACCACCTGAGGGCAGTGATGCCAAAAAAAAAGAAAATACAAACTGAAGCTCAAGAAAATCAATGCAAGTCTATGAGAGCCAATGTAGGACCTTGAACCTATCCCACGTCAACTTAGAGATGATCTTAGTAATAGATGTGAGACACAACACTAAAAACCAAAGACAAGATGAGCTGTAAAATGACCTCAAGGATATGGTACGGGAAGAAAATAAAAGGCTTTTGGGAAAAGTCAGAAAAAAATTACTAAAATCGATGTCAGAGTTATTCTGAAACTTACTCTTGAGTGAAAAGTAGTGAAAGCAAGTGGAAGAAATTATGAAGTAAATGAACTAAGCAGAAGAGTTCTGAGAATGGCTTCAGAAGAGCAAACTAAAAAACTCTAATAAAATGTACAAAGGAATGGCGTTATATGAAGAACTTGCTTGACATGTTTGCAAGTTGAAAGAACTGAAGAAAAAAATGGAGTCTTTAGTTGCGATGCTGAAGGACTGATCTATGGGCAAAATATTGAACAATAGAGGAAATATCAAATGAAGATGAAAAAGAATGGAAAGTCAGTTTGATGAAAGAACTGATCTGTATTCAACTATTTCAAGAGGTGGCATGTGATCAAGATCTAATAGTATTAAAGAACGAAGTTCTGGGCTGAGCCCCGGTGGCGTAGTGGTTGTGCGTGGGGCTGCGGCCCACTGGGATGGAGGTTCAATTCCCGCTCACAGGAGCAAAGGCTGGGCCTCCTACTCCCACCACCAGGGATGCCTAAAAAAAAAAAGTTTGAAAAAAAAAGAACAAAGTTCAAGTTGCACTGAAAGCAGCAGCAAAAACAAACCCCAGACAGAATAAGACTTCATGGTTTGTGTATGTCACAATTGAGATGAATCAACAAATGGATGACTGCTGGGAGTTCTCACAGAGCTGCTCATCTTCTTAGGAAATTTGGACAATAGCTACCTGGCCAACCAAACTGGAGGATGTGCATTGTGCCTTTTACAAAGAAAGATGAGCCATCAGAATTTTTCAATTACTGATGATGAAAAATTGAAAATGTTTCCATTTTCCTATTATTTATTACATAAAATAAAGTGCTGCTGAGGAAAGTTTAGGGAAACATTGCATTGTACATATGGAGCTGCCAGAATTTCAGGCACGATTCAGAAGTGGATCTAGAGTGAGAAAAATCATTGCTGATATCAGATAGAAATTGACTGAGGATTGAGCCCCGGTGGCGTAGTGGTTGTGCGTGGGACTGTGGCCCACTAGGATGGAGGTTCAAATCCAGCAGCAGCTCCACAGGAGCAAAGGCTGGGCCTCGTACTCCCACCACCAGAGGGCAGTGATGCCCACAAAACAAAACAAACAAGCAAAAAGCAATAAAAAAAGAAATTGACTGAAAGTTGACCATATCAAAAAGAAATCTGCCTGTGTTTCATTAACTATGAAAAAAAGCATTTCGATCTTTGGATGATAACACACTATTGATCACATTGAGAAGAATCAGAATTCCAGGAAATGTAGCTGTGCTCACGTAGAATGTCTGCAGACACACTGAGGCGGTTAGTTGTCTGGACAGAACAAGGGGACGCGGACAGGGCTTGGAACCAGGAATTAGTGGATGCATCTTTTTGCTTTGCAGTCTGTTTTCCGAGCTAATAATATAAGAAACTAGGTCCTATGAAAATTAATGAGGTGTCTGGATTTGAGGAATAATCATTAAAAACTATATGTTTTCCGATGGCATAAAAAGCAAAACAATAAAAATGTCTTCAAACTCAGTCTTTCTGTCTATCCATATTTCTACAAGTAGATCACTCTTTATTGAAGGATTGTGTATGTAATGGGTTTGGGAGGAAGACTGAGAGTATATCTACAGAAACAGGTTTTAAAATGATATTTGCACATAGCTACGTTTGCTGTAAAATATCCTTCTATGTGGTGGAGTGTACTAGGAGAAAGATTACGAATATTTCTTTGATGTAACTAAACACCTTGAGGGAACCGGTGGATAAGTCAGGGGCACCTTTGTCTTGGGGGACACTAAGGTCAGTTGACCTACTCTAGTGCTCAGCTTCTGTTCTACATCCGACTTTGATTTATATTGACTGAGGCTTTGATTTCTACCTGTTAGAAAGAAGAGTGATAAAAATTGAAAACTAGTAGAAGCAAACAGTCTACTTAACTAAGGAACCACATAAACCTCAGGCTCCAATCCCTCAAAGCCAGAAGAACTCAGTGATACTCAGAAACCTCTACTTCCTGCTCTGAAAGGGATTACACTTAGGTGATCATAGATAGAGTTGAAAAATGTAGAATAAAATTTTAAATCATAAAAGAAATCAAGCTTACTGAGTGGATAGAGACTTATGGAACTCCTGAGACAATAGCCCTTAGCCACTCTTCAGGTCTGAAGCCTATCTCAGTCACTGTGTTCAATTTCCAAACACCAAGAGGGGATCAATAACACTATTGATATATGTCTCTTTTGCAACCACTTGTGATCAATCTGGAAGCATTCACACAAGCTTCAGAAGGGCTAGAAAAGAAGGAGAAAAGGAAATAGGAAACACAGGAAGGAAGAAATGAAGATATACATGGTCACTCATGAGCAAGGGTGTGGATGTGGGGATTACAAAGAATGAGATGAAACAAAATTAATTCCAATCATTGAATGTAAAACTCTTCATCTGCTCTGTAAAAACAAAATATTTTAAATATTGATAAAAGTTCAGAGGAAAAGATAATATAACTAAATCTTATTTAAGGAATATGAATAAACCACAATACATAAGTAGGAAAAAAAGGCTAAAAATCAGCAGCCTTCGATGTGAATTATTCCTCAACATAAGAAAAATCCAAATCTTTCCAAGTGTGGGCTGAGCCCAGTGACGTAATTGGTTGAGTGCAGGACTGCCGCCCGCGGGCTTCATGGCGGCGGCTCTCAGGAGCAGCACTGGGTAGCGCCCACGACCACCAGAGGCAGAGATGCCAAAAAAACAAACAAACCCCAAAAAACAAAACAAATCTTTACAAGTGTGTCAATAAGCAACATAATGATAAACAGGAAAAGAAAAACAACGGAAAATGACCAGAGAAGGAGCAATCTTAAACTTCTGAAAGGCAAGTTATCATTTTGAAATTTCATGGGCAACTGAAAAGTCATAGAATTTTCAATCATCTCATATGAATACTGAGGCTGGACAATGAATCAAAAAGACCAACAAAGTAGCGATGTCCTTTACTTATAATGTTGGCAAAGAATATTAAGAATAAATGAACAAATCTAACATAGAGGAAGTACAACCAGAAGAGAGAATGGCAAGATTTCATCTCCCATGCTCTGGACATGTTGTCAAAAGGGAACAGTTCTTGGAACAGATTGTCATGCTTGATAAAGCAGAAAGCCCACGAAAGACAGAAACACCTTCAAAAGATGGATTGACACTGCCTGAAATAATGGATTCAAATATAGGAATAATTGTGTAAGTGGTAGAGGACAAGGCATTATTTTGTTCTGTGTACATAGGCATGAGATCAAGTGCAACTGAATGGACAGTATGTAACCACAAGTATAGTATCTTATAGCATAGTATATTAGCTTCCTCTGTGTCGGTGTCAACTCATAATACCTAGATGTACAACAAATACTGTGCAGTCTTGTGCCATCCTTTCAAGTCTTCTTATGTTTGAGCCCATTGCTGCAGCAACTCTGTCAATCTATGTTGTCTAGGGTCTTCCTCTTTTTAACCACCTCTCTAGTTGTCATGCTTTTTCCAGGGATGGTGACTCTTGAAAACATGTCTAAAGTACATGAAGTGAATTCTTAACATCTGTGCTTCTAAGGAACATTCTGTTTGGACTTCTTAGAAGACTTGTTTACTTGTTCTATTGGCTGTCCCAGCTATATAGTATAATGTAATATTAGTTATATTTTGTCAAACTTACCTACAGAAAAAAAGATAAGTGATGAAAAGTAATTCTTCAACCAATTCTGAATAAGGAAGTTTATTTCTTCATACTCTACTTATCTCTAAATTTTCTGAATATTGCTGTTTTTGATAAGTTTGATAAGGGGGTTTCCCCCCTTCATGATCTATCTAGAAAAAAATCACTAAAACACAGCCTACACTTTTACTATTACCATGATTGTTATTTTTGAGCCAGTTGTTACAGCTGTTGCATCAATTCATCTCATCAAGAATCATCCTGATTCATATTTTGGTTGACCCTCTACTTTACATGCTTACTGTCCCTTTCCAGAAACTTGTCTGTCTACATGACAGTCCAAAGTATGTGAGATGAGGTTTGACTATCTTTGCCTGTAAAGAGTAGTCTTCTAAACAAATGTCTGTTCACTCCTTGGGACTTTTAATATTCTTCAGCCACAACAATATTAAAGTGCATCAATTCTTCTGCATTCTTCTTTATAGATTATCCGGCTACCACATATAGGTGAGGATGTTGGAAAAGTTAGGCACATGTCTTTCTCAACACTTTATGAGGTCTTGTATAAGAGATTTGTCAAACAAAATATAATGTTTATTTAATTGCTTCTTCTTCCATGAGTGTTGATTGCAAATCCATGCAAGAGAAGTTCATTGACAACTTCAATATTTCCTTCATTTGTCTTGATGTTCTCTACTAGAAACATCTAGATGTGGTGATTTGGGCTTACTTTTACATTGATTTGCTCATCACCTCAGTACTGATGTCTTTGATATTTATCAGGAAGTGCTTCAAGTCCTCACTCAGCAAAGTTATGCCATCTGCCATCCTGGTGCCGAGTTCTTCGTACAATCACTCTAGCTTCTCTTAATACTTGCTCAATATACCAATTGAATAGGTATGATGAAATGGTATAACTCTGGTACACAATTTTCCTGATGTGAAGCTATATTTCTATTTCACTCTTTCATCTATTTTTATTGCTTCAGCTACTCACACTCAAAAGCACATTTCAGAGGTTTTTCTTACAACCACTTTCCTTTTCAATTTTCCTCCTGTCCTTTTAATGACATTTGCTTTCTTCACGCTATATAGATCATCATACACCTTTGGGGGTCTTCTATCCCTAGTGTTCATTATGTCAAATACTTTTTCAGTTGCTCACTAAATTCAGGTGGGATATACTCAAGATAGTATGAGGGTCACTAAGAATTTATTTTTATTTCCTTCAGCTTCAAATTGAACTTACATATGAGTGAATTATAGTTATCTTCACAGTCTGCACATGATTTTTTGGGGGTCTTATAATACTGAGAGTCTTCATAGTCTCTTCCTGTAGACGTGTTCAGTTTCACACCGGTGTATTCTATCTGATGACACTCATTGGTTATACTTGCCATCTATGTTGTTGAATAAAAGATATTTGTAGCTGAGCCTGGTGGCACAGTGATTGTGTGAGGGGCTGTGACCCACAGGGTTGATGGTTCAAATCTAGCAGCAGCTCTCCAAGAGCAAGGCTGGGCTTCCTACTCCCACCAGGGCAGTGATGTGATTTTTTTTTTAAAAAAAGGTATTTGCAACGAGGAAGTCAGAGGTCTTGAGAAATTCTACCATGCAACCTTTAGTTTCATGTCTGTCTTCATGAACTATTTTCCAACTACTGATTCTCCTTGTTGTCCAACTCTTGAATTTAAATCACTAATAGTTATCAATTCATCTTGAGTGCATGCTTAATCAGTTTCAGACAGAAGTTTGCTGAATTTGTCATCGTTATCTTTAGTGCTTGGTGCATAAACGTGAATAAGATTAAGTACCTTGTGGGTGTATAGATATTTTCAAATAACAGACAGCATAGTTCTTCAAGACAGAACTTGTAATTAAAAAAAATAATGAATGGGATATTATTCCTTTTGGATTTGTCATTTCTGGCATAGTAAACCATATTATTGTCCAACTCAAAATGATTAATGCTAGCCTATTTTAACTCACTAATGCTCAGTAGATTGATATTTATGAATTCTATTTAATTTTTGGTGAATCCCAGTTTTCTTAAACTCATACTCCATAGCTTTCTTGTTCCAAGTAATGTTTACTATGCTGAGACATGCCCTATCAGCAAATGAAACTACCAAAAGCCCTATTCTAATTATATCATTTAGGTCCACTCCACTTTTTTTTGAAGAGTCAGCTGATCCAGAGTAATATTTATATATGTGTATATAAAAATCATCAGCAATGTAGTTGTTCGATGTCATTGAGTCTATTTCAGCCCTGTATACAATAGACTGAAACACTGTCGGATCCGGTGCCATTCTCACAAAGGTCCCTATGCTTGAGCACAATGTGCCAGCACCGTGTCTGTCCACCTTTTACGAACCTTCCTGTTTTTTGCTGCTCCTCTATTAAGTAAGCATGATGTCCTTCTCCAGGGACTGCTCTTTCCTGATAATATGTCCCAAACAAAGTCTTGCCATCTGTGTCACAAAGGAGCACTCTAGACTCATTTCTTCAAGACAGTTTGGTTTGTCCTGTTAGTACGCCATAGTACTTTCAGTACTTTCTTGAGTACCACAATTCAAATATGGTATACAGATTCTTCTCTAGTTTTACTTCCTCAATGTACAACTCTTACATGCACATGATGCAATGGAAAACACCATGGCTTGTTCAGGGACAAATTAGTCCTCAAAGTAACATCCTTGCCTCTCTATACTCTAAAGAGGTCTTGTGTACCAGATGTATGCAATGGGATATGAATTTTGATCTGTTGACTGCTGCTTTCATGATAACAATTGTGAGTCCAAATAAGATGTGGCAGTCATGTACTCATGTCAATTTTACAATTGATAGTGTAGGGGTGGAGTTAAGCCTGTCAATTTGGAGATGACCGATGAGACCTCTGTGTGGGTATGGTTTTCTCTGAGAATTCGGGGAAATCTCATAGTAACCTAGATGGAAGTAAGAGACTCTAGACTCAGTCACTGGGAGACGCTCTACTGACAAAATATAAGACTCAGTCCCTTGGGACCGTCGACTGACAAGACAACATAGCAGTCAACTGATCCTGAGTCCTGCAGCCTGGAGAAGCTGAAGAAGAAGTCAAATGAGTTTGCCCTGATGGAACCAGACATCTGGGACCATAGAAGCCATGTGGAGACTCCTGCCAGTGCTGAGAAGTTTGGGATGCCAAGGAGAGATCCCTGACAATGCTAAGATGTTTTCTTTTCCTTTTTTTTTTTTTTTTTGGTGGGCATCATTGCCTCTGGTGGTCTTGGGCGCTAACCAGTGCTGCTCCTGAGAGCCCCCACTGGATTTGAACTGCCAAGCCCGCGGGCTGCAGTTTCACATTCAATCACTTATGCCACCAGAGCTCAACCCAATAATAATTTATAATTTTTTTTGGGGGGGCGCATCACTGCCTCTGGTGGTCTTGGGCGCTACCCAGTGCTGCTCCTGAGAACCGTCTCTGGATTTGAACCGCCAAAACCACAGTCCGCAGTCCCACACTCAACCATTTAAGCCACCGGGGCTCAGTCTGAGATGTTTTCTCTATCCCTTAATGCCCAAGACTCTGCACCCACTGGCCTGTGATTGTCCTGGCATCAATGCATGTGTTTTGTGAGTCTGAAGAAGACTTTTTAGATTGGTTTTGGACGATGATCTAAAATAGGATTTATGGACTTGGACTGAACTGGGTTGGGATGCTTTCTCAATGTTCCATTTCTCTTGTGTATAAACCCCTCCCTTATACACATATGTATGTTTATGAATCTGTTTCTCTAGTCTACCTGGACTAACACACAAGACAAAATCCTTGACCATATCAAACACTTCTTCATTTGTTATGTTTCCTATGGTCCAGCTGTGAGAATTTTGGTATTCTTCACATTGATTTGCAATCTATACTGTAGGTTAAGATCTTGATTTTCAACAGCAAGTGTTTCAAGTTCTCTTTGCTTTTCATTAGCAAGGTTGTGTCATCTGCATATTGCAGTTGGTTAATGAGCCATCCTCTGATCCTGATGCCACATTCTTTGTTATACAGTCCATCTTCTTGGATTATTTGTTTAGCATACAGACTGAATAGGTGTGATGAAAGGATACAAACATGATGCACACTTTTTCTCATTTTAAACACTGTGGTATTCCCTTGTTCAGTTCCCACAACTGCTTCTTGATCCATGTACAAGTTCCCCAGGAGCACAATCAAGGGTTCTGCAATTCCCAGTCATGTCAAGGCCCTCCAAAGTTTGTTATGATTCACTCAGTGGAATGGCTTGGCATAGTCAATAAAACACAAATATTTATCTTTCTGCTAGTCTCTGCTTTGAGTCAAGATCCATGTGACATCAGTGAGGGTTTCTCTTCTACCATCTTTTCTTCAGAATCTAGTCTATACTTCTGACAGATCTCTGTCAACATAGTTCTGCAATAATTATTGGCTGATCTTCAGCACAA
>PVJH01016694.1:0-49799 GCA_004026705.1 Nesogale talazaci
CTCAGCATCCTGTTCCTATTGAATATAAACCTATTCCTTGTATCCATATGCGTGTCTGTGAAATTTGTTCTTCTAGTCTACCCAGACTCACAGAGAGAGAGAGAGAGAGAGAGAAAGCATATGTATAAAAAGTAAAATTTCAAGTCAGAAAACCCCAAGCTTCTAGAACCAAATTCCACCAACTGGTAACAGTGGGATCTTCAGTGAATCTCTCCATCTCCCCCAGCCCCAGTCTCCTTGACTTTACAAAGGAGATGCTAGCAATGCGAGGTGTACAAATCCACAAGTGGCTGCAAAGATCATAGGACACGGGACCTGTAGAAGCCCTTTCCAATTTTTTTGAGGGGGGAGCATCACTGCCCTCTGGTAGTCATGGGAGCTACCCAGCCTTGCTCCTGGAGAGCTGCTGCTGGATTTGAACCGCCAAGCCCGTAGGCCGCAGTCCCGCACTCAACCACTATGCCGCCGGGGCTCAGCCCCGCCCTTTCCAAATTTTAAGGCAATGTGCACAGAGAGCTAAATTTTTGTTGCTGTTATTGTGAAAAATCAATTGTTATTTCTATTCTAAATCAGAATTGCTGCTTTATTTTTCATGGGAAAAAAAATGCTGTGGCACCAAGACTAATTATACCTCTGATGCTAAAAGGTTTTGCAAATGTGTTTCCGAGAGTCACTCCATTTTGCATGACTAAATCATGAAGAATAGGCAGTGTAATGTAGGACTGAAGGTGGAATAATTTCAAAAGGGAACAGTCCCAGGAAATTACACCTTGCTTATTCAATTTTAGAAATTTTAGAATATGCTTATAACAAAATATTTTAAAATATTCTCAACAAAATACATATATGCTAATATAGGCAAGTCAACATAACTTCACTACCAACAACTTGAGTTAAAATAGCCTCTTTTTTCCTCATTTTTGTAACATGTGTTAAATAACAAGAGAGCTTTCCAACATAGTAGGTCTTGCTTTCACAAACTATTTAACAGCCTTCCCCCAGGATATTCTTAGAGTGTTGGAATGGGGATTGAAAGACAGCATCACTAGGCCTGTTTGAGAGGCTGTCCTGCAAATAGCATCTATCTGGGTGTCAAGTCCACTTGAAAGAGGGTCTGGAGAGCCCGCGGACTAGTCTTGCTGCATCTTCTTTCACGACGACAGATGGCAAGGCGTGCCTTTGCCTGTGACGACCAAGAAGGACTCATCAAAGTGGCAGCACAGGAAGGCATCGGCAGGATCCTCCCCAGGACAGTAGGGCAGGCGACGTCAACGTGGCTGACCTGACGTGCACGCTTTCCTTGGGATAGCTCCTGTCATCCCCAGCGCCGCCGTCACCCTCAGCCTCCCAGGTTGCTCCTCCTCACCATGGAGCGAGATACAGCTGGTGAAGGGACACAGACCATCAGGCAAGGGAGTGGGGAACTGCTGATACTTCCACACCCTGGGGGGTTGCTTGTCTCCAGGTACTCATACGCACATGCACACACAGAAACAACCGCACACAAATAATACCTAGGTATTTTATTGTGCTTAAGGTAGAAGCCCAAGCCCACAAAGAGACCCCTCAAAAGAAATTCCTGGTGAGGCACTTAGAAAAAGCCAGCCACTGAAAACATTTAGTTTACTCTGATACCCACAGCGTCGCCACGAGTTAAGAATCCATCTGACAGCAATTGTGTGTGTGCGCGCGTGTGTGTGTGTGTGTTGTATTGTTTACTCAGATGTATTTTGTCACTGGGGGTAACTCTCTTGAATTTGTGTTATATGTTTTTTCTGCTTCTCAGTATAGGAAACCCAGGATTGGTGAACCGGCAGAGACAGTCAGGAGAATCAGGGCCCCTGGGAGGTTACAGAGGGGAGGTAATGGGTATAAAGGGGAGCGGATGTTATGGAGTTGGTTTTTTTTTTTTTGGGGGGGGGGCAGGGGGTGCATCACTGTTCTCCGGTGGTGGGAGTAGGAGGCCCAGCCCCACTGCTGGAATTGAACCTCTGTCCCAGTGGGCCGCAGTCCCGCATGCAACCACTATGCCACCGAGGCTCAGCCCATGTTATGGAGTTTAAGAAAGAAGAGAATGTTTTGAAACTGAGTATGGTACAATACTGTTTGATGTGATTGAACGATGGAATGATATGATATCTGTGTAAGCTCCCACTAAAGGGAAAAACAAAACAAAACTAACTACAGCCATGTAAGGACAGATATTATTAGCCTACTTTAGAATTAAGGTCGCTGTCCATTAAGGTGATGAAGTGAATTATTCGGGTCACGAGCTAGCAAGCAGCAGAGCAGGGGTCCCACCTCCAGTTCACCTAACTCCGTCTTCTTCCCCACAGGGGACCCCGTCACTCACAGAAGGTTTCACTGCCTATAGCCAGGGCTCATCCGTGATCCTTTCTCTGCCCTCGTCTTCTCCTTCCCTCTGACGGATCCCTTCCTCTACTCTTTGCCCATTACCTTCTCTCGAGTCTTCTGCCTACTCCTGTCGACACACGGTTTGCTCCTCTAGGGTCCTGATGGAGAGGCGGAGGACTGATCTCTGCCCTAGAAAATAATGTCCCGTGCTCCCCCAAAGGCAAATATTGGATATTCCAATCACAGCTGGGAGTGACCCATATTTTATTGTTTGTCCCATTTTCAACTCCATTGGGATAAATAATTGTCCTATATTTTAAACTGAAATTGGGGTGGTGTATGTGTGTGTATGCATGTGTATGTGTGTGTGTGTGTGTGTGTGTGTGTGTGTGAGAGAGAGAGAGAGAGAGAGAGAGAGATAATAATCATACTTCTTCCTCAGAAGTTGAAACTGGCACATCAATCGTATTTTGTTCACTTATCATTCACAAAGAATAACTTCTTTCATGAAACTTACAGGTACACACACACACACACACACACACACACCCCTAATGACCTATATTTTAAAACTGACATCTGAAAACCCCAATATTGTTATTCACATCATGCATGTGCATTTTTATCTTCCTAGCAACCCTGTCTGATAAAGAAATATTACTGTTCCCATTTTAAAGGATCATCAAATCAGAAAATGTCTGTTATTAAATTTATCAGGAATTGCATTTCCAAGCCCTTAGATCTGGAGTCCCTTGGCATTCCGGGCCATCTCTCTGTGTCTCCCCAGGCTCCTTGACGGCTTTATTGGGACAAAAACTAGGTCTCCTGTTTTCTTAAAGAAAGAGGGAGAAAGAGAGTCAAAAAGAAAAAGCACGCCTTTACCTACAGCCCTGACTAGCAGCGGGCCTTGATGAGGAAACCGATTCCCGCAAGAGCCAAGGAAACCAAGAGCCGCGATCTGAGAGGTCCAGGCCAGCCCAGGCCGCTGTGCGCGCGGACAGCCTGGCGCCTCCTTGGAGATAAGGCCGACAATCACTAAGACCCGCTGAACACTCAATGGCTGTCGCCAGCACGCGTTTTATACGTTTTCTCTCCTTTTGCCTCCAGGGGAGGTAAGGGTCCCTAGCTGCCCCAGGGGACAAGGTGGGGTCGCCTGCGCCCATAAAGATGCACGGGTTCAGGAGACCCAAGACCCAAGATGCAGTTCTACTGTCTGTGAGTCGGAGCCTGCTCGACGGCAACAGGCAGGGAAGGGACCCATTTACAGATGGGGGAACCACGACTTCATGACCCTCACCCAACAGTGCAAAGACAAGGGATAGAACCATCCTGACCATTCTAGGGACCAGACACGAGGGTCCTGGAGGTTCGGCCACTCGCCCAGTGTGACTGGGAGCCCAGGGCTCCTTCTCAACCCATCCTCGTGCACGTGTCTGCGTCGTCCTGGGCCCTGGGGGCAGAAGGGGGGGAGGGGGTGTTTGTCAATGGCCATGCTTTTCGGAAGCAGATCCCAGCCCCTCTGGGGGTCTGCAACGTTCTGTTTCATGGACTAGCCCTTGGGCACACTAACCATGGACGGACCCCGCCTTCCCCCTCTCCTCCCGGGCAGTTCTACGTTCACCATAGAATGCAGAAAATCAGAAACTGGCCACAAATCCTGCACATCCTACCAAGAGGGCATCTTGTAGTGTCTCCGTGTCGAAAGACTAGCACCGATCCTTGAGAAAATCACTAGTCAATAATTCAAAACTTATACACGGAGGGGTCACAAAACAAACAAGCCTTCAGCAAGTTGTGAGTGTGTGTGTGTGTGTGTGTGTGTGTGTGGTAGTAATTCATAGTAAGGGGAACTCTGAGAGAGAAGCAGAATTGATGATTTAGGAAAGGTAAAGTTATGGCAACGAGTTGTAAATCCTGATCATAAATTAAGGCTAAAATAAAGATGGTTTGGGAGGCTATCCCTTGGCTATTCGTTTTGCTGGATACACTAGCACCACCGTGTGGTGTATAGGAAAAATTACAACTTACTGCGGACCCGGAGCTGAATGTGGTGGGAAAATAAGATGAGTGAAAACTTCAAACTTCAAGGCTCAATCATTTCATTCACTGAGTGAGGAAAGCTATTTTCTGTAAAACATTCTCATTCTGAGAAATCTTTATTTATTCATTCCTAGAGAAAGCAAATGCAAAATGATGCCAGTTCCAGTATCCTAAGGACATATCAAACGGGTCTTCATTAATAGATACTGCTGCGTATTACTGCAGTATAATCCTATCTCATGTATATATATACATATATATAAAGCACTTTCAGATATATCTTAATTGAATTTTCAGGATAACAGTGTGAACTGGGCAGACATTGTATTGCTCCCAATTCACTCAAGAGGAAAGTGCTCAGAGGTGGTTTCCACTGTCATCAAGCCCGCTCTGATTCTGAGTAACTCATTGCACAGCTTCTAGAGATAGCCAAGAAACTGATGAGCCTGTAGTGGTACAGTAGGGTTTGTTGGCTTGTTTAGGGAGAATGTTTAAAATGTCAACAAATTAAGCTCAAGAAGAAGCTAAGGAAATATTTCATTCATTTTGAAAACGGCTTGTCAATAGTTGATTTCTCAACACACACACACACACACACACACCCCTTCTACAACTTCAAAAATGAACAGAATTAAAACTGTTCATTCACACTCAAATAGGCAGCCACAATTGGCTGGAGCACCAACATTGCAATGCCACACCCATGCCCTGACTGGTCATCAAATTCCCTCAGGACCAACATTCTGACACGGAAGGCCCATTCCTGCCATGCTGTGCTCATCACCTTGTTGTTTATCAAACTGCATCCTTTTAACTAAACTGTGACGTTTTCATGAACTGTCGGAAGAACATACATACAGATCTGTCTTGGAAGTAGTGCAGCCACGATGCTCCTTAGAAGCCAGGATGGTGAGACACCAGACCTTGGGAAAGATCATCATGGTTGGTAAAGTCGAAGGGCAGTGGAAATTAGGAAGACTATGCAAGCTGGATGGACCCAGTGGCTGTAGCAATGTGCTCAGACATGATTGTGAAGATGATGTAGGAAGGGGATGTTTCATTCTCTTGCTCCCAGGGTTGTGATGGTTGGAACACATTCCACAACATCTAAGAACTAGACCACCAGTCTCCGAATGCTTCTAAAAAGAGAAAAGAGTTTGTCTTGCCGGAGATCATGGTTATCTTGATTATGCCAAATTGAACTTGACACTTGGTCAGCTGACCTCCCAAATAGCCCAAACTGAAATGGCTCTAGGTGCAAGTATTTCCTGCGTGCTACATGAAAAATATGTCTTCCCTGGCTTTTAAATATTGAGGGTGGTCTTTTCTTTCAAACTCATTATTTGCATTTGTATATTTTGTTATTATTTTACCCTTACCACTTTATTTTGATTGTTTGTGTTGTGGTTGTTGTTTCTTTTGGATTTGCTAGTTTGAGACCCACAGAAGGAGTGGATACATGAGATAATAATTAATGCAAGGGTTTACAGGAGCTGTCAGAGTGGGAGGGAGAGGGGATTTCAGAAAGAAACAAAGAAGGCAGAGAAAGGAGGGAACACAAGAGTTGTGATTACCCAACTCATTTCAAAGGGGATTTAACTACAGGCAGGGAGGGGGTGCGGAATGTACTATAACTTATTGTGGTAATGGTTGTACAATTCTTCCTTGGTATGATTGAATGATTGAACTACTTAATTGTGTGGTATGTGGATTAGGTGTCAATAAAATGTGTATTTAAAAAGTTAGAAAAGTGAAAGTAAATTAAAAAATAAAAAATGTTAGAGCCTCGCATGGATAACAAAGAGCACAGGAGGAAAGAAAATGTTCTATGATTGATTGTGGTGGAGATTGTACAATTCTTCTTGACATCGCTGAAGAACTGAAATACATGATGTGTGGATGAAGTGCCAAGAAAACTGTTTTTAAAAAGTTTGTCTCGCTAAATTTAGACATGTCAAAAGGAAAGCCCACTCCCTAGGAAGAGGACAGGATATTGATAGAGGGTCAGCAGAAGTGCAGAAGGCAGCCTCCAATGAGATGGAATGACACAATAGTTGCAAAGTCTGGTGATCATTGTGAAAAAGGGGACAGACTAGGCAGCATTTTGTTTTGTAAGAAATTAACGGGAACCAATGTGATGGCAACTAACAACATTAAAGTGCTAGTCTGTGTAGACTAGAAAAACAAATCCAGAACCACCCATAAGTGTGTGCGAGAGCTTTGTATCCAAGAGAAATTGTAAATTAAGAAAACACCCAGCCCAATCCAGAGGAAGCCATAAGTTCCTTATTAACCCATAAGTTTGATATTAGTCCATATGTTCCTAATTTCTTCTACAGAATCAGGCAGCACATGCAATGACGCTGAAAGCAGGAAGATCACAGGCCCGTGGGTGAAAAGCCTCGTGGAAGCATCTCGGCACAGGCGCAGCTCTCTATGTGGCTCCTCCACCGCCAGGGCTCTGCCTGCCATCAGCAGAGTTTCATGTGACTTGTCAATAGGATGTAAAGCAGAGTGTGTGTCCTACACCTAAGGAGGGAGACAGGAGTTCCCAGAATCCTCAGAAGAAAGCCATGCCCCCACAGAAGTATCATTGGCTATGACCTGAATGACAGGCTAAACTCCACCCCTCTGTTCAAGTTGACAGGAGAGTATGTAACTGCCACAAATGATAGCAACAATAGCAACAACCAATTGGTGGTCTTGCCCGACTCCCAGTTTACCCTTTAGTTGCTTTTCTTCCTTGTACCGATTTGTGATCCCCCTAGAATACAGAAAGTGTTTCCATCTTTCTCTATAGACTGAGCCAAGGAACTCTGTTTGACAGAGAAATGGCTTTATGGTTAATTTTCCTACTACATATGTGATACCATTCATGCATTGTACTATGCTTGTAGTAGAATAGAGGTTAGGATGCTCATCTGTACCATTTAGTGGGATTTACTCAATCTGTTATTTTGGGCAATGTTCTGAGACAGTGGGAGGGTCATTTGTTAGCTCGACATTAATCTCATTGATCTCAAATGCCAATTCATCAAGTCAATAACAAAATCCTTACTACAAAACAAGTTTGTGCATTAATCTTTGTCTGCACTTCTAATTATCATTCATTTTGAAGGAAGGGGTGTTGCACTTGACAAAATTACCTTAAATCTGATTTGGAAAAAATGAGTAGAGAGGTTCTTTTAAAACTATCTTAAAAGAAGAATTATGAACTTATCCAACAGGATATTATAAGTTTATTTCAGATATTTTTTCTATATAGTTTATCTTTTAATTTTACTATGAGGTTATTGACACTGATTGCTAGAATAAGATGTCTTAGGAAATTTTTTATTCAAGATCAATACTTGTTCCTAGTCTCTTGGCTCCAAATTAATTAGTAGGTTCTGTTTTTAAAGGCAGTAAGTGAAAGGCACAGATATCAATAGACTTTTTTCAATAGCATCCTTTTTTCTATTTAAGATGACATTAAGAACTCATCAGATAACCATTTCCCTTTGAACTGTTTCAAAAATCTGAGGTAGGATGCACATACCACGTGCGCGTGTGCACACACACACACACCTCAAGTTCACACCCCCCCATACAATGGCTCAGGTGTCAACATAGGCAGCTGCCTAAGCAATGTCCTTCTGTCACTCTTTGAAGGAGTCACAGTCTCCCTTGAAGATAGTCCTAATGATTGACCGTGGTGTCTGTTTATCAAGGGGCTTTCCATACTAACAAACAGCAAACTCCTTCAATACAAAATGAATCTTAGAAATTCATTCTCTACCTCATTCTGTATATAGCTGTTGTTGCCAGGTGCTGTGGAGTCAATTCAGACTTGTAACTCACACACGATCACTTCAGAAAGTTCATGGGGAAATACCATGACCTTTATAGTTCATTTCTCCATGAACTTTGTGAGATTTGTTGGCATATGGCAGAATAAATATATTAAATGATGTGCTAGTCTGGGTAGACTTGAGAAACAAATTCACAGACACTCGTGTATGTATAAGAAAGAGTTTAAATACAAGAAAAATATTGAGAAAACATCCCAGCCCAGTTCAGATCAAGTCCATAAGTCCAATATTAGCCCATCTGTCTCATACCAATCTATAAAGTTCTCTTCAGACGCATGCAACACATGCAATGGCACAGCATTCAGGAAGACCCAGGCCAGTGAGTGGAAAGTCTCATGGATCTCGTAGTGTCAGTGAAAGCATCCCAGCACTGGCAGGGATCTCCACATGGCTCCTTCAGCTCCAGGGATCTAGCATAACTCCATGTGTCTTGTCATCAGGAATGTATCACAGGGAATGAGCATGGTGTGAGTGCCTCCAGTAAGCCATTTATCTCCTTAGTGCCTCCTTAGCAAATGAGGTCAACAACCTGAGACCTGGCTGATAGGTTTCATGCCACCCCTTCACTCTTAAGTCTCAAATTGACAGCCAATTATGTAACTACGACTATCACTATAGAAAATCAGGGACAAGGTATAGATATTTTGAAGAAAAAAAAGATACAGTGCCCATTACTTCTTATATTTTCCAGTAATACTAATTAAAGAAATATAAATCTCCTCAGCAACAGTATACTATTCTCTATCAAGCTGACAAAAATAAAAACATTGTAAAAACTCCCCACCATCCAGTCAGACTCACATCTTTGATGCTGTTAATAACCCCCAGGAAAGCACTAAGACAAAACACATCAATAGCCTTACAATCTTTATATTCTTTGACCCAATAATTTCAATTTTAGATAACAACCCCCAGGAAATCATCAGAAAATCTGGCAAATTTATGTGCAAATATGTTTATGATAGCACTATTTATTGCAGTAATAAATGGAAATAATAAAAATGCCCAACAATAGAGGACTGCTTAAATAAATTATAGGCCATGCATACATGCATATCGTGGACTGTTACATGGCCATTAAAAATTATTTCTACAAGGGATTTTGAATGGCACTGGAAAATGCTTACAGTGCACTGTGAAGTGAAAGAAGCAGGATATAAAGCTATTTATGCATCCCCCCTCATGGCCTTTTTTTTTAAGAATTTGCATGCACGGTGAAAGAATAAGAAGGAATGCACCAAATTATTACAATGGGTAGAATTACAAGTGATATTTACTTTTATTTCCAACATTTCCATCCTAAATACAAATGATATTAATAATTAGAGAGGATATAATTTAAATATATTCCATGGCCTGGCAATGCAGGCCCAGAGATGCCTCCATTGAGAGTTTGATTCCTTCTAGTCCTGGCTGTTGCCCAAACCACACCAGACGCTTTCACACTTCCAGGCTGTCCTTCTTATGGCACCCGCTTCTTAGAAAGTCCGGGAATTTGAAAGATTTCTAGGTCGCTTCCCTGAACTTCTGTTCTTGTCTGTGCTGATGCTGATTCTAGGCAGGTGTGACCACGAGTTTGACACCCTGTGGCCTCCTGGGAGTACAGGTGATGGTATGGCCCTTCTTCTCTGTGTTGTTCTGCGAGATCTTCTCGGAGGGTCCCACTAATGGTTGTCTGCTCCCTGAATTTTATTTCATACCCGCTTGATACTTGGTGTAGTAACCCACTCACCAAATTAATTATGATTATTGATGCACTTGCCTCCCCTATTTGACAAATAATTTCCCAAAGGGTTTAGACACTTTTAGTTATGCATAATGCCATTCATCTAGTTATAATGACTGCCTCAACCTTCACTGCCGTCAAATCGATTCCACTCGCCATGATCCTA
Source organism: Nesogale talazaci (assembly GCA_004026705.1). NCBI lineage: Eukaryota > Metazoa > Chordata > Mammalia > Afrosoricida > Tenrecidae > Nesogale > Nesogale talazaci. The sequence continues at coordinate 10,139 of PVJH01016694.1, forward strand.
TAGGGTAGGATGGAACATACCCCTGTGAGCTTCAGAGACTCTTTCACTCTTTGCCCGAGTAGAAAGACCCGCCTTTCTCCCACGGATTGACTGGTGGTTTTGAACTTCTGACCTTGCAGCCCAATGCATAGCCACCACCAGGGCTTCTCCTGGCATGCTGCAGATGTTAAATGTGATGAAGCTGTGAGAACCAGCACTCGCCGGCACAGCCTCATTTTTCTGGAGCTCACACATTTTCCACTTTTGAGAGGATATGTCTCTCTGCATTACTTTCCCTCTCCATTGGTGAAAAGTATGTGAGTTTTCCTTCTCTGACAGATTTCCACCTACACCACCGGTTCCGACGACCATCAGCTTTACTGCAGTGAGTGAAGGAATGATAAATGATGGATCGATGGGCAGATGAGCGAATGAATAGATGGAAACGTCCAGGTTTTCAGAGGCTGGTCGAACCACAAACTGGGTCACCTTCGTTTTGGATGTGTGTATGCCACAGATATACCCAAGAAGCACTACTAGGCTGAACGTCACTAAGACAAGTTGAGCCATAATTAGATTATAAAGAAACCGAAATTTTTCTAGTTGAAACAACAAATCAGTTATCCTGCTTTACAGTAAATGGCTCTCCACAAAGGATACCCACATTTTTTTATTATTAAAAACCATTCTAATAAAAGATATGCTGAAAAATTATTGCAATTCCAACTAATTAAAAACTAATTAAGTCATTTGCTGAATAATACATGTACTCCACTTCCATTATCTATGAGCATGCTCTTCACTTACAAATATTTGTCTCCATTTCATTAAAGTAATTAAACTGCTCCAAGTACAGTTATTTTTACAAGCCTTTTATTGCCAACTCTCAATTTTCCATACCAATGGAGAAGCATAATTGAAATATTTAAAACGGAATAACAGATAATGCAGCACCTCCTTGCCGTCCTCCGCCTCCCCCAGACAGTTTAACAAACAACAAAAGCAACATGCCTAGTGTTCACTCTCCCTTCTCTCTCCCCGCCTCTGGTAGCCTGCGCAGGAAATAATTGCACACCAAGAGTCGGAGTGTGTTCAGGGTACTCATATGCCTCGCATTCCTCCTGCCCTCCCCCATTTCTCCAAAAGTCCCAGTGCTGTGGATGGGGCAGCAAGATGGAGGGAGATGTGAGGCTGCTTCCCTACGGGAGAGAGATCGTTCCCAACTGTACAGCAATCAATGACAACATTAATTGCACTCTGCCTCGCCTACTCCATCACCCACACTTGGTCCCTGGCAATTACGACAATCCCTTAAGTAACTCAGGAAAATTGCTGCATGAAGCAAAAAAAAAAAAATCTTTCCACTAAGAATCCTAATGCTGATTGTGAGCGAAGGTGTCAGCGTGCACACGCCAGTGTGCTTGCCTGCAGCTTTGTTTGCTGTTTTCAAGTAAGGGGGGATGTGCAGAGGCAACGTTTTCCTTTGCAGAATGGGAGGGAGCATAATTATGAAGGGTCAGAGAGTAAATATAAGTTAGATGCATCTAATTACCTATATTGAGAAACGTGACAAGAAAACACATATTGAAGATGGGTTGACAATCCATTTTTCTTAATAGGCACTGTGTCAGGAACAAACAAAATAGAGTTCTTAGCACTCCCTAATGTCAGTTTTTGCCCTGTAAGGAAGAGACAGCAGTGGATGATGCTGGTGGCGTGAGAGACACAGTGCAGGGTAGCGATGGCACCCCATCCAGAGAGAGAGAGATATTTGGAAAAGACAGCCACAAGCAGGTTAGGGGAATGGAGAGGTGGTCTGAGTGCAGACAACTTCATGGATAAAGGCCCAGGAGCTGCCATTGTGATACAAGAGAGAGGAAAGATAGATACACCGACAGGTGGAGGATTGGTGGAGACAAACACAGACACATAGACTGTCCTGTAGGTATAAAGGAAAAGGTATTTGGTTTCCAGAAGAATCCCTGCTGATACAGTGATTAAGCACTCAGCTGCAAACTGGAAGCTGGCGAATTGAAAAAAGCAGTTACTCCATAAGAGAAAGATGTGACTGTATGCTCCACCAAGATTATAACCTTGGAAATCCTGTGAGGAAGTTCTGCTCTGTCTTATAAAGTGCCTGTGTCTAGTGCCTGAAAAACATGCAAAGGAAAAAGGTTGCTTCTATTTCTGAGTGACCCTGTAGGACAGGGTGGAATGCCCTCATAGGGTTCCCGGTGCTGTGTGGTTGTACAGAAGCAGAAGTACACTTCTGTCTTCCGTGGAAAACCTGATGAGTTAGCAATTCAGCCCCTGTGCCACCAGGTTCCTTCTCATTCCTACACAAGAAATGTCCAATGTGCTTGAGGTCCTCCGAAGGACAGCCAGCATGGTCCGTAGAAGTAAGGATATGACCACACCATGGAAGGACACCTGCCTGTGTGATCCAAGAACTGCAAGTAATAAATCCAAACTCAGAGGAGGGAATGGTATCAGAGTTTAACTACTGAACACCTTGTTTGCAGAAAGCTGCAGATGACAGTGAAAGTCCAAAACACATTTTCAGGGTCCACCAGGTAGATTAAGGATCAGGTAAATTCCCTCTTTAGATCAGAGATAGGAAGACCTTGTTATCAGACAGAGTACATTGTAGAGTGCGTTACTGTAGTTGTAATTAGGTCAAAATGTGATATCTTATTACTGAGCTCCCTCTTGATAGAATGTATAGTTGCTCCAGTTTTCAACCTTTGCTGCTTGTTTTTTGAGAGAGATTTTGTTTCATTCTGGCATTGTTCTAGTATCTGGTCTTGATTTTGTATGGTTTTACATATGTGAACCATGACAAATAAACCTAAAGAGGCAACCACTGGATTAGCAGAGTCAAAAGAATATAACAAGGGAGACTAATTGAAAATGAGAAGTTAAAAATAATGAGTAACAATAGTGAGTAGAAATGCCTTAGAATCAATTGTGGTGTTGTTTGCAAAACTCCTTTGTGACTAAGATATTGAAATGTATGATAGGTAAATTGTAGGTGACAAAATTATTAAAAAATAAACAGACTAATAATTTAAAAAAAAAGGAAGTAAGGACACAAAATCTTTGTACATTGGACATGTTATCAGACAGGACAAATGCTTGGAGAAAGGCATCGTATTTGGCCAAATAGAGGGTCAGTGACAAAGAGGAAGACCTCCAGTGAGCTGAATTAACACTGTGGCTACCACATGCCAATAATTTCGAGGCTGGATGGGCCAGGAGAAAGCAGTGCTTCATTGTGCTCTACATACGAGCTCTATGAGTTGGGGCCAACTCCATGGCCCACGGCGACAATCGCAAAGTTAAAGACGCAAAGACATAAACATGCTGGGGCTGAGCCCCAGTGGCGTAAGTGGTTGAGTGCGGGACTGCGGCCCACGGGCTTGGCGGTTCAAATCCAGCGGCGGCTCTCAGGAGCAGCCCTGGGTAGCGCCATGACCACCAGAGGCAGTGATGCCCACCCCCCCCCAAAAAAAAATATATATATATATATATATATATATATATATATATAAACATGTTGTATGGCAGGAAACAGGGTGCCATGTAGGGGCCAAAAAAGGGATGGAAAGCGGTTTATGTCTGTTATTTATTTTATTTTTAACACAAGGCAAAGAAGCATTCCCCAAATGTATTTAGAATGCTTGAGACAGACTGTCATTCAGATTGCATGTGTTACAAAATCTGTCCTTTGTCTTTCCTTCTTCTTTTTTCTTTCTCATACTTAAAATTTTATTGGAATTTAATCAGAAGCCATCTGATGACACGTTCTGAGACTAGATTAGAATGTAGCTGGTAGTACAGCTGAATGGGAGGGAGGAGAGCGGGATCACATAATGGAATATAAAATAGATTTTGAAAGCAATAAAACTGCAGCAGGCAGAAGGGTCTCCTTGGGGTTAGGGGGAAATAGGAACATCCAGATACTCATACACCACCCAGAAACGTAGAATTCCCACAAACCCCATCTGGGCATGATGGACCTGAATTGAGCCCACTGTCACAAAAGTCCCTCAAAGCCAGGGCCAGGAACAGACCAAAGGAAATGCATTTGAATATGTTCATAAAAAGGGAGCCACTCGAGCTCCTAAGGACTTAGGGAGGTGAATATTGTTGCCGAGCAAACTCCTGGCTTTTCCAAAATGAATGCTGAGAGGTAATGGATATCAGGTTTTCTCTACTTGTCCAGCTTACCCCTTTTCAGATGTTACTTTGAAAATGAAGCACGTGGTGGGGGAAGGGGCTAGGTCATTAAAATACATATTCTGATTTCCAGGCTGGGGTGGGTCCAAGAATTGGCATTTCTATAAGCTTCTAAAGGATGCTTCTGCTGCTGTTCCAGAATCCACAACTTTGGGTGGCTGTGTGAAGCAGGGTTCTCTAGAGAAACAAAACCAGGATGCTTATGATTAGATAGAAAGAAAGAAGGAAAGAAAGAAAAAATATGATTGACAGATCGATAGATATTGATAGATAGGTGATGATGATGATAGATAGATAGATAGATAGATAGATAGATAGATAGATAGATAGATAGACAGATAGATAGAAAGGAATGTAAGAGCGACTTAGTCCACACAGCAGTAATGAGGGCTCAGTTCAATTCACTTTGGTGGACCATTAAATGTACTGAAAGTCCGTCAACTCACTCTGACTGCCAGTCCAAAGTTGTGATGGGTAGGTTTGTTATGCCAACATGGCCACAGAAGATTGGTGGGTCTGTTATGACGGCACGGCCAATGAACACACAGGATGAATTGAAGGACAGACATAGGAAGGGCTCAGCAAGTCCCAACCTCGCTCTTGCTTCCGGATCTTCAGACCAGAGAGTTGCCTTGTTCATCCTGTGCCTGGACCTCTAAGCAACACTACCCATGGGACACCTAATCTTGGACTGTGTTGCTGTGAGTTGAGGTTCCTTCAAGCCCTACTTCGCCACGCTCCTGGGATATACATCTCTTGAGCTGGGGACTGTGGGACTGTCATCTGGCTGACTGTTGGCAACTGCTCTGCTGTTTGCTGCCTATGACCAGATAGCCTGAATTGCTTTAGAGAGGACTACTCAGCGACCCTCAAGACTTGAAGGACTGTCAGTCTTCTAGCTGTCTCATGCAAGTGAGTTGCACCGAGCAATCTGTACTGCTTTATAGTTAGTTAACTGCTTCTTTCTTATCTTATATACCTTTCTCTATATATAACTATATAAAAAGAATTACTAGTGTTCTGATTTTATTTCTCTAAGAGAACCTGCCTGACACAAAAGTCAAGGAAGCAGACAGCAGTCTTCCTCCAGGCAAGACAGGCAGATGCAGACAGCAGCAAACAGCAAGTGGGTCAGCAATAGTCAGTAACATGGAAGTTTATCAAAGCAGGCCCCTTGTCCACAAATAGTTTGATCATCTCCCATTTCCCCAATCTGATCATGACTGTCATTTCCAAATATCTCCAAAGGCCTATCCCCTTCCCTCTTCCTCCCTGGTGATCAGACTAAGGTGCTGCTGCTTGAGCTAGTTCTTTGCCTCAGCTGCGTGCTGCACCACCTGTGGGCCAAGCCCACTCAGGAGAGCTGGAAGTTCCTTTGAGACCTGCTTCGCCCTGCTGCTGGGGCACGTATCACTTGGGTTTAAGGCAGGTGGATCCTGTCGCTCTGCTTCACTTGAGTTGGAGATCCCATCGCGCCTGCGTTAGGGGTAAGAGAGCCGTGAAACATCAGCAAGGCCTCGGATGCATCGGTCCAGCTGAGAGATGATGGTGACTAGAACAAGAATGAAGCCGTGAAAACCGCAGAGGGCAAATTGGAAGGTGAATTTTAGAGGTTGAGCCAACAGAATTTATAGGTGGACAGGGAGGTCTAAGGGAAAGGGATCTGTTAGATGCAAGGAGATTGGAAGGGCATGCAGAAAGACACTGGGTTTCTCGTAGAGGAAGTGGAGCCCTAAAGGAGTAAGAGACTTCCTTTGCTTTGAGGTAGGTATCCTGCTGACAAAGCGGTTATGTGTTGGGCTGCACTCCTCCTTGTTGGCAGTTTGAAACCCCAGCAGCTCTGCGGGGACAAGACTGGCCTTTCTACTCCCAAGTGACAGTCTTGGAAACCCACAGGGTGTCTCCATAATGGCAGTGAATTTGAGGTTTTGTTTTGGAAGGGTCCACTATGAGTCCTTTTCCTCTAAATTCATTAGCCCCTTCCACCTTCCTGCCCCCTAGTAAACACATGTAAGAAGTTGGATATTTTAGAGGAAGCCGAAGATCGCACAGCAGGCTTGGAAGAAGCCTTTAACTCACTTAGCAGCCACATGTCCTGAATGTGGCTGCACACAATGCAACCTGTAGAAAGGAAATGGCTTCTTCCAGTCATACAGCTGCTACTAGCCATTAGGCCAAGTCCCGTGTCCCGTCTTCCAAGACCATTGTAGTCCCTGCTTCAGTGGAGTCTCTGTGGAAAGATGCAAAGGTTGCAGCACCCAATGCTTGGAAGTTCTACAAATATTATTCCAGCTAGAGCAGTGGTTCTCGACCTGTGGGTCACGACCCTTTTGGGGGTCAGACAACCCTTTCACAGGGATCGCCGGATTCATAACAGTAGCAAAATCAGTTATGAAGTAGCAACAACATTTTATGGTTGGGAGGTCACCACAACATGAGAAACTAAGTGTGGTGGCATTAGGAAGGTTGAGAACCATTGTTCTAGAGCAGGAGGGTCAAACTGGTGGCCCACAAATTGCATGAGGCCCCCCAAGGTAATTTTTTTGTGGTCCACAATACTATGAAATAAAAAGAAAATAGAAAAAAAAAGTTATAAAGAAAATAGCAGCGGTTCAAATCCAGCAGCACCTCTCCAGAAGCAAGGCTGGGCTTCCCACTCCCACCAGAAGGCAGTGATGCCTCCCCCCTCCAAAAAAAGAAAATAGCAGATGGGTGGAGGGAAGGAGAGGGAGAGAGAGAGAGCCAATTACAAATGTGGATCTACACATAATCTCCTATCTGGAGAATGGACGGCAGAGGAGTGGGCCAGGGGAGACATCGGGCAGTGTAAGATGTGACAAAATAATAAAGTACTAAGGGTTGGTGGGGGAGGAGAGAACCGGGGGGAAGGGAAAAGATGAAAAGTAGGTGTCAAGGGCTCAAATGGAAAAGCAGATATTTGGACAATGATATGGCAGCAAGCATGCGAAGGTGCTTGGCACAGTATATGTATGTACGGATTGTGATAAGTGATGTTTGAGCCTCCACCAAATGACTATAACTTTAAAAAAAGAAAGAAAATAGCGCTTAGGGGAGATTGAGGCAATACCATACACACAATTCCTTCGTTAACCCTTTTACTACAGAAGATGAGTCTACACGTGGCTCAGTGCCTTTCCTGGGGGGCTGTGGATGTGGATAAACGTGCTGACTCAGTTCTGGCGACGGTTGGAAGCGATATGCCTGCCACTTTCAGTGTCATGTAATGTAAACAGTTCCCAATAGCGAAACGGTTAAAAAGAGCACTCTGGGTAATGCTGTGATGAAACATACCTAGCGGCAGCGCTAGTGAACATTTTTAGAGGGAAGCCATTACGATTGTGCATCCGCGTTTGTCGACTGTCCAATATTTTGTGTTTTTTATTAGTCGCTTTGTTACAGTTTCTCACCACATCGTAAGAGGTAAGTGGAAATTAGTTGGAGGAAAGTGCTGGCAAGTTTCAGGTAAAAAAGAATAAGTATAGTTTTGGAAATGCATTATATAAAATAAATGTTTAAATAACAGCAATTATTATCCTGTCCATATTTCTGAATCCTTCTTTCAAAATGTAAATTTAACACATTTCATAAATGTCATGTGGCCCATGTGAATCTTGCCTGCTCCGTGTTCTAACGGAGTTTGACCCCGTGCTCCAGAGCATCACAGTGCACATCACACCAAGACTCTCAAAAGGTCTACCATCAAAGAAGTGCACTTCACTCAAAATGCCTGAAGCATAAAAGTCCATGGGGTACTGCTCTCTGAAGCATCTAGTAGCAGGTCCAGACTGGGCATGGTAAACACAGGTATTGGACGGAGGGGTATAGAGTTCCTCCTGAATTTCTCACATGCTTGCAGAAGTCTTGATGTCATCACCATGCCAGCTGTTTCTTGAGGGCTCTAGATAGCTACCCATTTTAAGAATCCGAACTCACTTTGAAGGCACTTGGGTAACACGAAAGAAAAATACATCAGACACCTTTCTGGGCTTCAGAAACCCTCATCTTAGGTGTCCCTGACCCTAGGTGACATGATGCTCTCTATGTGCTGGTGGATCAGCACTTTGAAGACCTTCACTCTCCAGCTTCCATTCTTCACTACATGGAAGGACATCTGGTGGCCTGGAAAGGAGACCCCTCTATGGCCAACAGGAAGTGGTGGACCGTGATGCTCAGCCCAGGAACAGTCCGTCTCAAGTAAGGCTGCCCATCCCCTTCATCCTACCGCCCCAGAAAGAAGATTGATGGTCAAGAGTCCTCATCTGGGTACCATTGGTTTTGAGGTAGTTTTGAGACAGAACTCAGGAATCTGGGGGAGGAGACCCCTCATCCTTGTGGGATTTTGCATTGAGAAGAGTGAGATGGTACAGGTCCTTCCCAGTAGGGTCAGAGTCTGGACCGAACAGGACATCAGGCTAAGTGTTGGTATCCAGCATGAGGAGCAAACAGGAAACAGGTTTATGCTCTGGAATTCACAAAGAGCAAGCTCTCCCTCTCATATTTTCACTGCAAGACTTTGGACTTTTAATTCCTTTCAGCTTTTATGTCCTCAAAGGTGAGGGAGGCATAATAACCTGTGCCTCTCAGAACTGTGAGGAGGTCTAAATGAGATGAATGTGGGACACTGACAAATAATAGAAGCACAACGGAACCCAGGTGTTATTGGGGTGGTTACTCCAGGAGCTTATTGAGCATTTACGATGAGCCAGATGGCAGGGGAAATGCTGCACACTGTTTAGATTGTGGAAGTCTTCTACAGCCTCTCTGAGTTAGACCATGTGTTAGCCTGGGTAGAATAGACTAGAGAATCAAATTCATAGAGACAGTCATATGTGTGTACAAAAAAAGCTTTATATACAAGAGTAATTGAACATTGAGAAAATGGCCCAGCTCAGTTCAGATCAAATCCATCAGTCTGATATTAGCCTATATGTACAATGCCAATCTATGAAGTCTTCTTCAGACTCACAAAACACATGAAATGTGCCAAATGCAAGAAGATACTGTGTTGTCCGGGTAGACTAGAGAAACAAATTCAGAAACCTGCACATGGATATAAAGGAAAGGTTTATATACAAGAGGAATGAAACATTGAGAAAGCATCCCATTTCAGTCCAGTTCAAAGTCATAAGTCCGATATTAGCCCATATGCCCGATACCAGTCTATAAAGACTCCTTCTGACTCACAAAGTCACAGAGCAGTGGGTGGAGAGTCCCAGTTCTGGCAGGGTTCCCCTCATGGCTCCTCATTTCCAGGGCTCTGGGTCCATCAGCACTATCCATTGGTGACAGAAACATGTCAGCACTGGCAGAGGTCTCTCTGTGTCTTTTCCAGCTTCAGAGGACTGGTTCCATCAGAGTAGGCTGTGTGGCTTCTCCTCCAGCTCCTCTGGTTCCTCGGACACTGCCATCTTGTCTTGTCAGTTGAGCAACTCCCAACAACGGAAGATGGTATCCCATCTCCATGAGAGAAATACCATGAAACTTCCCAGAATTCTTAGGAGAAAGCCGCGCCCACACAGATGTCTCATTGGCTATCTCCAGATTAATAGGCTAGACTCCACCCCTACATCTCAATCATGAAATTGACATCAAAAGCATAACTGCCACAAATCCCAAGTCACTGTGTGGGAAGTCTTGTGGATCCAGTGGCAGTGCAAGCAACCTCAGCACCAGCAGGGGTCTCCATGTGACTCTTCCACCTTCCCCAGGACTCTGGCTGCATCAACATAATTCCATGATGTCTCAGAGGGAGTGAGCCTGTGTCTCATCTCCAGCAAGCTATTCTTTTCCTATCGACTCTGAATGAAATCACCAAGCTGTGACCTGATTGGCAAGCTAAACTACTCCGCTTCACTCTTACTACTCCAATTGACAACAGTCTTTAACTGCCACAGGTCCTGTCTTTATTCTGATTGTACAGCAGAAGAAATTGAAGCCCAGTGACTTGTCCATGCAGAGGGAAAGAGAGAGAGAGAGAGAGAGAGAGAGAGAGAGAGAGACAGCAGAACCAGGATCCAAATCCAGAAAGTCAGAGAACATCATTCCCACCCAGAAAACACTGCTTCAATGAAGTTGCAGAATGGCAGAGTGTTCCATTATAAGTGAGCAGCTGAGTTCCCTGGGAAGGGGGCCGTATAGGCTGCCAACAGTCAATAGCCCCTCCTGGAGTCATTCTAATGCACAGTCCTATGAGCACAGGCTGCACCCTGTGCCTGAGACAGAGATAGACCTAGAAATCCTTCTAGAGGAGCCACTGCTTCCTTACTGGGGATGATGGAAGAGCTCAGATAGGTGACATTGATGACAAGAGCATGGGAGAGCAGCAAAGGGTGTCCAAGGAGCAGCAGTATCCCTCTTCCTAAACCCTCTGACAAGTACCACCCGCAACTAGGGACAGAGCCGACGTCACAGTGCAGTTCAACAAGGGGTGATCTCCCCGTAACAGACATGGCAGGGTCTCGTGGGAAATTTCATAGATAGTGAAGCATTCATGCGAAAGAAGTCTACCTAGTTGGGATTTCATGGACAAAGTCAGCTAAACCATAAGTGAGGGGTTTGAAGGAGGGACGGCTTCTGTGGAGTGGATGGAAGTGACTTCTGCAAGCCCTCCCCAGGCCTGACCACAGTAGACACTGCTCAAAGTTATGCTCACTGAGTGGTATCTAAAAGACCATCAAAAAAATCAAGCCTGTATCCTGTGCCTGGGTCACCAAGAAGAGGCAGCCATTGGAGGGGCACCCAGCATTGGGGGAGAAATGCTGGAACAGAAGCAGAGGTGAATTTCAAAGGAGGAGTAAAAGACAGTAAGTCAATGTGAAGCTGTAGTGCAGCGAACAGGAGGGACTGTTATGCCCCATGCACCACTCTCATTTGGATCATAAAACACAAGATACAAAGTGAATCCCAGGAACGAAAGTACCTGTTGGCCAATGACCTCCCACCCAGTCCCTGAACTCCAGCTGTGATAGCAGGGAAGGAGAATCTCAGCCTTAAGACCAATGATGAGGCAGAGGTGTGACAAAAAGAAAGCTGGTTGAGGAGTAAAGAAGAAAGTGAGGGAGGAGGGACGGAGGGAGAGAGAAGGCAGCTGCTCTTATTTTAAGGTTAAAGACTTCTGAATAAGGAATTTTATACCCAAAGTTGGTCCTTGTGTGATAGGATCATTTTATTCTATTTCTTAGGATGTGAATAAAATGTGCTGTTTTAAAATAATGCTGTCAGACTTGCAGGAAAGTCTGCTCTATAGTGTGTGGCTTTTCCTCTTATAATGAAGAAGAAGAAAAGGCTTTCAAATTAAACATAGATGATGAAAACCTCCAAAATTTTACTCGAATTTCATTAACTGATAAAGGTCTACCCTCAGCCGTGGGCAAGGGCAGTGGAAAGGATTTGGTTAATTTGTAAGATTAAAGACATTTTGAATTATTGAGGCCACATTAGAGGGAGACTCTGTAGCTTGAATGACATCCCAAGGTCAGAAGACTGATGAGCTAAGTACTCTTATCCAAAAGCACCAAGTTAACCTTTCACACAGGAAAAATTCAAGCTACGGTGGCCTTGAACTTCCATGACTGATAAACAAGAAACAGACAATATAAATTGGTAATCTACCTGTTTATACATAGATTTATCTTTCTTTCGGTTAAGAAATCTGACCAGTGGAGTCTTGAATATTTTAAGATGCTCTGTATAAGGTAATGCGTTATCTTGACAGTTTATTAGCAACAAAGTCAAGAAGGTCAAAACTGAAGACTCCTTCTATAATTTTATTTCCACTCTGCTTACATCTTAATAAAAAGTGTCTCTTGCAACAGTAAACAGAAACCAATCTGCATTTGCAGGTGCAGAAAAAATGCTTTCAAATATATTATAAGCAGAGAATGACATAAGGTTATTAGGATCAGCATTACTCAATATTCTTTGGACCTTGGTACAATAAGATGATCTGTTTCTTCTCTTGGCTACAGAGAAAACTAATAGCATGGCCCACAGGACACACACCTAAACCAATTAAGACTATGGCCATTTTGTTACTGTTGGTATCATTAATAATAATCCCATGTATAATGGAGCTTCAAAAAAGTTTGTGAAAAAATGGGATTAAATAATACTCTATGGCAGTGGTTCCCCACCTTCGCAATGCCGTGACTTTTAAATATAGTTCTTCATGTTGTGGTGACCCCCCAATCATAACATTATTTTTGTTGCTACTTCATAACTGTATTTTTGTTTCAGCTATGACTTGGGCAACCCCTACAAAAGGGTTGTTCAACCCTCAAAGGGGTCGCAACCCACAGGTTGAGCACTCCTGTTCTATGATATATCCTCATATTTTTAAAATAAGAGCTAATTTGATGAGAGGAGTGTGTGTTAGGGGCAAGATACTAAGAATTCCGTCCCTTGTTCCTATCCCCTGGTCACAGTAAGGGATGGCCTTGAAGACTCAATGGCACACAAAATTTGAATAAACACAGCCATCCACTGCTTTGTGGATATTGTGGTTGTTTGCCTAGCCTTGTGCTAGTCCAAATAGACTAGAGAAACAAATCCATAGAAACCCATATGTGTATAAGAATGAGTTTTATATAAAGAATAATAGTACATTAAGAAAGCATCCCAACCCAGTGCAGTCCAATCCCATAAGTCTAATATTAGCCCATATGTCTGACAGCAATCTATGAAGTCCTCTTTGGGTTGAAGAAACACATACAATGATGCCCACTGAATAAAGAATGATCACAGGCCATTGGGTAGAAAACCCTTGGATCCAGTGGCGGTGTAAGCATCTCAGCACTGGCAGGGATCTCTAGTGTCTTCTCCAGCTCCCAGGACACAGAGTTCATCAGTGTGGTGTCAGTGGAGTGTGTCCAAGGCAGCGTGCAGAGGTTCTCTCTAGCCTCCAAGGAGGAAACCACAGATTTCCCACAATTCTCAGGAGAAAGTCATGCGCACACAGAGGCCTCATTGGTTATGATCAGATTGACAGCCTAAACTCCGCCCTTTCACTCTTAATTCTCTCGTCTGAAATTGACACCAGGTTGTGTAATAACCACAACCTCTATTTCTTCTTCTCTTTGTAGACAACAATATTTTCATTTTTGTAAGCCATACCTTGCCCACCACCATTCTGCAGATGTTCATTCCATACCTGGTTCCAGACATGAATGTAGAGAAAAAGGTGTCCCTAGACTCTGAGCCATGGCTGATGTGTAGAAATATGATTAAATTGGGGCCAAAGAAGCTTCCTTTATCTTTGAAACGGCTTGCAGAATGATTGCTATAGCTATACATTCCAAATGCGGTCAAGAAAGCATATCCTAGAGTTGTGACACCAATAGGAGCTTGTCTCACGAAAAGTTTGACATTAGGTGAAGAACAACAACAACAATTACTACTGAATAACATTATGGACTATTAAATAGCATCAATTCTAAAGCCCTCCTTTGCTCCAGACTTCTAATTGCATAAGCTAATAAATTCTCTTTATTATTTCAGTTGATTTGATTTCTATTTCCTGTTATTTGCAACTGATCTCTCTCTAATCGATGTAGCCAATGTATGAGGTCACTGGGTCTGATGTTGTATCTTAATTTTAGAAAGAAGGTAGAAGTTCTGATATCGTACGTGAGAAAAGAACACACAACCAGTAAGTGATGAAACTAAGGTTAGACAAATCGGGTCCTACAAGGTTATTTTGGCTCTTGGTACTCCTGTCAGTGTAGAATGGCACTCCACTGGGTTTTCAGTGGCTGATTCTTTGGAAGGACATTGCTAGCCCTTCCTTCCAAGGCATCTGTGGGTGAACCTTCAACATTTGGCCTAGCAACAGAGAGCATGAACTCTTTGTATGGTTCAGAAATTGACCATTTCCATTATCTTGAACTATCTCCATAATGTGGTCCTGGAAATTTTCCTTTTCAGATTGATGACACCTATCACCCTGAGTTCAAATAGTCTAATACCATGCAATTAAAATTAAAATGTGGCTATTGGCTAAAAAAATGAACAAAAAGTTTGTCTGTGGGGAAAAAAATAGCAACAGATTTTTGTTTTGTCTTGCTTTTTGTCTGTTTTGTTTATGGATTTTTTTTAATAGCAAAGAACCACCCACCAGCTTGGGAGACTGGCTTTAAACCCAGCAAGCATCTCCATTCATAACACCACCCCCAAGATCAGGCCTGAGAACAAAATGGCGAAACGTGTGTAGTGGATGTTGCTCTTGCTGAACAAACTCATTTGATATATTCGAAGAGAAGCCCTTGGTCAGTTTTTTGGCATCAGTTATAAATATTAAATTATGCAATATAGAAAGTTAAATACAGCCTCTCACCTTTAGGAGTTTATTACCTAATGGAGAGGAGAGAAAGTGATGATGCTTCCTCTCCTGGTTCCATTCCTAACTACACTTTTCTCCCAGGACCTTGATGGTGAGATTGCTGTTGTTGTAGTTGAGTACCACCAAGTCGATTCCAGTTCATAGTGATCCTATAAGACAGAGTTGAAATGTCCCTTAGGGTTTTGTCCCCTAGGCTACAAAAGAAGAATACCACATCTACCTGTGAAGCAGCTGGTTGACTTGAAGCACCCAATCTTTCTAGTAGGAGCTAAATACTTCACCTTTGTATCAGCAGGCCTCTTCTGCTATGACATCACTTCCATATGTGTACATGCTGCACGACTGGGTGAGAGTCAGGAATCTTTCTAAAACTCCAAGGGAGGGCTGAGCCCAGGTGGCGTAGTGGTTATGTGTGGGACTGCGGCCCACTGGGTTGGGTGGTTCAAATCCAGCAGCAGCTCTCCAGGAGCAAGGCCGGGCCTCCTACTCCCACCAGAGGGCAGTGATACCTCCCCCCCCAAAAAAAAAAACTCCAGGGGAAAGTATTCAGTTTAAAGATCTATCAGCTAGGTGAAGATGGGTACAGGCAAGAGGGATATTGGAAGAAGAGTTAGAAAAGGAGAAAAGAGGTGACTTGAATTGCCAAAAGAATAAACACAACCTAGATCAGAGAAGAAAAGTTTATCTCTGCTTAGAGATAAAACAAAAGGCCCCCTCCAATTTAAGTAACATTCGACTTGTTTAGAATAATTCTAGTCTGAAAAGAAGACATTTTGCAGCAGTAGTCACGAAGGGGTTATGGTTGTCTTCTCATTTGCACCTTGAATTGTCACTGAATCCAAACCTCTGTAGGGTGAGGTGCATAGTTAACAATAATGATTAAAAGTCCTAGTTTAGATACAAGTAGACGTGGCTCCAAAGTCCATCCTCAACATTTACCAAACACATGACTCAGTAAATTACTTTGCTGCTGTTGCTAGTCCTCACTGAGTTTATTCTAATTCATGTTGACTCTATAGGTATTTCAAGGTCATAACCTTTTGGAAATAGATTGGCAGGCCTGTCTCCTGGGTTGCTAAACTGGGTTCAAGCCGCCAAAATAATGCAATGTTTTACCATTTGTGCAAATTACTAAACATCTTTAAAACTGTGTCTTCATCTACAAAATACGTTGTTAATAAAATGAAAATAAGACAAAATTGGAAAAAAAATTAACTAGGTTCACAAACCACAAGAGAAAAGATACAAAGAGCCAAATTAAAAAGTGAAAGAGGGCACATTAAGCTGACCTGATAGAACTCAAGAGAATGATGGTGCAGTGTTATGAAAAACTCTACAACAATGTCATGAATAACCTAGATGAAAGGGGTAAATGTTTAGAAACATACAATCCACCTAAGCAAATTCAAGAGCAAAATGAAAGCCTCAACATGGCAAGTCTGAAATCAAATCAGTGATCAAAAAAGTCCCCAGCAACAAAAAAAAGAATTTCTAAACTAGATTGTTTTAGTGGGGAATTCTACAAAGTATAGAGAATAATTCACATCAAATTTGTTTACATATGCAAACGACAGAGAAGGAAAGTCATTTTAGAAAGTCAGCATAACCCTAATACTCAAACCAGACAGACAGCACAAGAAAAGATGCTTCACATCTTTTATCAATATAGATGCAAACACCATCAGCAAAATACCAATGCGCAGAATCTAACAATAGAAAATCATCATTAGAAAATCAACAGTAGAAAATCAATCAATGAAATGCACTCCATCAATGGAACAATAGAACATGATCATTTGTATGGATGCAGAAAAAGGTACTGGAAAACTCAAATCCCTTTTCTTTTATGTAAACCCCAAGAAGAAATGAATGTGAGGGAAATTTCTTTATATCATTCAGCATATACATGAAAAGCCAACAATAACATTATACTTAATGGAGAAAACTGAAAGCTTTCTTCATGAAAAGGAGAACAATGCCTACACTCTCACATCTAGTCAATATGTTATTAGAAATATTAGCACAATAAGATTTTTTTAAAAGTGCTGAGCCCTGATGGCACAGTGGTCATGTGCAGGGCTGTGGCCCACAGGGTTGACAGTTCAAGTCCAGCAGCAGCTCTCCAGGAGTAAGGCTGGACTTCCTACTCCCACTAGGGCAGTGATGTGAAAAATAAAAAAGATTTAAAAAGGTATCACGATTAGAAAGGAAGAAATAAAATTATCTCTAATGCAGATTGAATAATAAGTGTGGGTGTGTGTGCAATGTTAAGATCCACAAACTTCTAGAGCTAATAGAGATATTTAGTAAAATTATCTAGAATAAGGTCAACAAACCTGCAAAATGTAATTGAGTTTCTATATACCAGCAAGGAGATATCTGAAAGATATCTAATTATCAGTTAATAATTCCATTTGAAATAGTATCTAAAAATATTAAATACTTAGAAATAAATCTAACCAGTGACATGAAGCGTTTACACGATGAAAACAGTAGAATACTGCTGAAAGGGATTAAAGAATAGTTGAGTTTTTCATAGTATTCCACCACCATTCTCTTTAGTTCTACCTTATCTTAAATAAGCGGAAAGATGTTCGGTGTTAATGTATTGGAAAACAATATTGTTAAGATGCCAGTATTGCCCAAAGTTATTAATAGATTCAATGTAATTCAAAATTTCAAGTCTCTTTATAGAATTGTTTTAATGCACAAATTTCTATAACATGACAAAAAGATCAAAATAGCTATTCTGAAAATCAGAACAAAGTAGGAGAACTCACATTTCCTAATTTTAAAACATACAATATACCTTTAGTAATAAAAATAGACTGGTGCTGAAATAACAATAGACATAAATTAATGGAATAGAACTGAGAGTCAAGAAATAAACCTACACATCTATGGTGAACTGGCTTTTTACAAGGATGCTAAATATATTCAATGGGGGAAAGAAGATAAGATAGAAGATAAGATAAGAAAGAAGATGCTAAATATATTCAATGAGGGAAAACTTCATTAAATGGTGTTGGAAAAATTGCTGTTCTGTATGTAGAAAAGTGAAACAGCACCTATGGCTCACACCCTACATACACATATGTTAAACATATGTTAAACAATGCTGATTAACATCCTAAGTGACTATTAAAACCATAAAATTGTTAAATAAATGCAAGGGCAATGTGATTAAGCCTTTAACATTGGATTATTGAACATAATAACATAATCAGAAACAGCAAAAGACAAAATATATAAATGGAATTTCACAAAAATTAAAGACTTTCACTCATCAATAGATTTTACTAGAAAAATGCGAAGATCCTAAATAAGAACCTGAATGGAAGATTCTTTAGAAAACATATATCTGATTTTAAAAAAAACCCTAATGTGTTAGTCTGAGTAGACTAGAGAAACAAATTCATAAACATGCATATGTGAATAAGAAAGAGGTTTATGTACAAGAGCAGTTAAACATTGAGGAAACATCCCAGCCCAGTCCAAGGTCATAAATCTGATATTAGCCCATAAGCTCAATACCAAGCTATAAAGTCCTCCTCTGACCCACAAAATGCATCATGCAATGAAGCCAAATGCAGAACACTCACAAGGCAGTGGGTAGAATGTCTTTGGATCCAGTGGCACTGTCAGTATCTCAGGGCTGGCAGGGATCTCTCTGTGACTTCTCCAGCTTCAGAAGTCTTGGTTGCATCCATATGGCATATCCAGCTCAGGGCACTAGAGTAGCTTCATGTGGCTTCTCCTCAGGGACGTCTTGCAGAAAGTAAGCCTTGTCAGTAGCTAGCCTCCAAGTGAGTGAGCACAGAGTGTCTCTGCTTCCAAGAAGGAAGTACCAGATTTCCCAGAATTCCCAGAGAAGAAAGCCATACCCACACAGAGGTCTCATTAACTATGTCCAGATTGACAGGCTAGACATCCCTACACTCTTAATCCTCAGATTGACACTAGATTAGGTGACTGCCATAACTAATGTATGAAATTTTGACAAGAAAAAAAAAACTCAATCATAAAATGGGCAAAGGACTTTTAATAGACACTTATCCATCAGACATATAAAAAAATTGTTCTGCAGCTAGACCAGAGGATGTGCACTGGGACAGAAAGGAACTGGAAACACAGGGAATCCAGGACAGATGATCCCTTCAGGACCAGTGGTGAGAGTGGCTATACCAGAAGGTGATGCTGGGGTACAAAGGGGGAACTGATTAGAAAGCTACATAGAACGTCCTCTCTGGAGGCCAGACAACAGAAAAGTGAATGAAGGGAGACATCGGACAGTGTAAGATATGAAAAAAAAATAATAATAATTTATAAATTATCCAGAGCTCATGGGGGGAGGGGGGCACAGTAAGGGGAAAAATGAGGAGCTGATACAAAGGGCTCAAGTAGAAAGCAAATGTTTTGAGAATGGGGCTGAGGCCCGGTGGCGTAGTGGATGAGTGCAGGACTGCGGCCCACTGGGTTGGCGGTTCAAATCCAGCAGCAGCTCTCAGGAGCAAGGCTGGGCCTCCCACTCCCACCAGAGGGCAGTGATGCCAAAAAAAGAAAAATGTTTTGAAAATGATGATGGCAACAAATGTGCTTGATACAAAAGTTGAATGGATGGATTCTGATAAGCATTGTATGAGCCCTGAATAAAATGATTTTAAATAAATTGTTCAGTGCAATTAGCCATGAGAAGGTCAAAACCATGTGATGTTATTTCACTCCCACTAGGATAGATAAGATTAAAAAGCAACAGAAGGAATAAATGGTAGCTAAAAGAGAAGGAAACTAGAGCCTTTACCCAAGGCTGATGAGAATGCAAAATGGTACAGCCATTGTGGAGAACAGTGTGAAGGATCCTCAAAAAACAAAAGACAGCAATTAAACTCCTAAGTATTTAGTCCCAAGATGAGAAAGCAGAGAACATTGTATACAATTTTCTTTGCAGAACTATTCTCAATAGCTAAAAGGTAAAAAACAACTTAGTGCCCATCAACAAATGTTGAACACATAAAGTTTTGTGCAATGAGTCAGTCACAAGAAGGCAAACATTTTCTGTCCTCATTTATGTAGGTATAAAGAGAAGAGACGAATGTGAGAGAACAAAGGAACAGGAGGAAGAACGAAGGGGAATTAAGAGTGATGGAAAAATCATAATGCTTAAGGGTAGGGTTGCTGAGGCATGTTATTGTCATTCTGTTCATACATAACACACCTGTAGAAAGATGATTTCACAAAAGTTGAGAGATAAAGAAAAAGATTCCTGTTGAGGCCGATTCTGTAGAACCAAACAGTTCATAAGAGTTGATTCCTTGGTTTGACAACAAAGGGTCATGTTTTCATGGGACATGTAAAATAATTGACTTAATTACATGTTTAGTGCTTCTACTTTATCTGCTATCTTGTTGTGCAGTGTCTGCCATCTTAAAAGCTTGCAAATAGGCACCCAGGACACAACTAAACTCTATTCACCTGGAGCAACTGAGAAAGAAATAGGAGGAAAATATAGGATGTGTGGCTAATTGTCTTCAACAGGCTCCTTTGAATGAGACCACTGTATTGCACCTGTTTAGCATTACTGAACATTTAAATCAAAGATCCGACAGAAGAATCCAGATCCCAAGGTGCCTACCAGGCAAATGGAGATGTTAAATAGGATTTCAATTTCTTAGACTTCCAGACTTCTAGAACCAGAGGGTGGATGAACTTGTGAACCTCTGGCTGAAGTAATCTTTAAACCTTTAACCAAACATAACCCCTGAAATCTTCTTAAAGCCTAGCAATAATTGACTATTGCTACCCTTGCTGTTTTCGGGGGCCACGACACCAGCTCTGATGCGCAGCAATCCTCTGCACAGCACAATAAAGTGCATCTTGTTCCCGAGGCAAACTTACAATTGTTTCCACGCAACTTACAATTGAGTCCTTTGTTGTGGGTCTTCTTTTTGGCTGATCCTCTGCTTTACCAAGCCTGACTTCCTTCCTGACAAGGTCCACATTTTAGTTTCACTAATACAAAATGTCTGGCTTTAGAATTATTCTCTTTTTAAAACTACCTATATGGAATCAGGAAACCTAATGCACAAAATATGCTTACTTATAGGGAAAATAAGCAAAATAAAATTTATTTAGTAATTACTTCTATTTTATTTTATTACTTAACTAGAGACCTTATTTCAAGAATTTCATAAAATTGTTTACCAGGAAACCAATAGGATAAATGGATATAAATTACTAAGTGGTAGCAATGTCAGGGAATAGCTGTCAATCACGTCTAGGGCTTGAGGAACAAAGAGGAAAATTGGGAATGATTAAAACTTAAAGGAGGGGCTTCGGCCTCAAAGGAGGGATGCCAGGTGCCTGATGCTGGTGTCCTGAGGGAGCACAATGAGGCTGGCTTTGCAGGTGTTGGGGAAACTGCAAATCACTGCGACAGGAAGGAATTGCAGCTGCCAGAGTGAAGGAGCTTGGAAGATGACACTCAAAGGAACGGAAAGCAAACAGCAGGCAGAATGCCCCATCTTTCTCATGGAGCCTTGCATTCTCACAAAAAATCTTAATTGGGAGTCAGTTGGCAAAGCATAAATGTGACCGTTTCTCAGCTCCAACGTCAGAAAGCCAAGTATAAAAAAGTGACTTTAGCGATAAGAGACAATCATGCGGGGTCAAGACTCCTACTTTGGCCTGTAATCAGAGATGTGCTACATTTAGAAATCATGGGAGACTGCAGGTTGTTGCTAAATGCTGCTCTATTTCAAAGGACCCATTCCCTCTACTCCAACAGCCCTGAGGAAGCCTGGAATTCCCCAAGGATATGAAAATTTTAAAATAGAAAAAATATTCCAGTCCCCAGTATTCACAAAAGCCAAAGTCCTTTCTGCCATGATCATCATCCCCTTCCTTCCACCAAGGTCCCTAACAGAGATAAATATATACACAGAGAACAAACCTAGGGGAACGCATATTCTTGAGTTTTTGTTCCAAATCTCAGAGTAGCCCTTACACATAAGCAAGACTCCTTTTATCTAAGAGATCTACAAACATAGGCAACTGGGAGGTCAACTTTATGCAAGTAAATCAGTACCCTTATTCCCGACTGTCTCCTCATTCATAGGCATAAAGTCAGGGAAGGAAAAACAGCTCAAAGAAGTACCTGAGACAGGAAAATATTAGTATTAAGTTGATCCCAAGAACATGCCTTGTGGAATATGAAGCACCCATATTTCATTGGCCATATTCTCCAACCTAAAACACTAGAAATCATTCATCAGTGAGCACTAGATAGCCACCCATTGTACAGTAATATAAAACAAGGCACCTTAGTAGCACAGTGAAAATCACTTCACTGCTAACTTAAAAGTCAGTGGTTCAAGTCTATCCAGCAAGTCCATGGAAACACTACTGGACAATTTGATCTCACTTATTTTTTAAGTAGTCTGTTTATGTTTAAGAATTTGAACGACAGTTCACATCTCACACATTTCAACAGTTCAATCACATTCATAAGAACTATGCAACCATCACCATAATCAATTCCAGGCCCTTCCTTCCTTCTTGTACTCACTATTAGATTCCCATTTCCTGCCACCCTCCCTGTCACATTACTTTGACTCTATTCATTCAGTTCCTGACTCTATAAGTTTATCTAACCTGGATTTCATATGAAGAACTAAAAAATTCTTTGGGCAGTTCTATTCACTTAGATAAGGTCACTGTGAGTCAGAATCTATTCAGCCTAACACAACAATAATAACAGGAATATAAGGCCACATAATGTCCCACATTTGCCATCACCTCTAAAATGAACATTTCCTCCCTTTAATGCACAGGTAAATGAACATCTGAAGTGTATGCATACATTATATTTCCCTCCATTTTGCTTAAAACTCAATTCCTATTGTCCTTAACATTTATATACAGATTGACTTGGATCACTTCTTAAACGTCCATAAAAAGGGGAGTCTGGACTATGGTGCCCAGGTAAATATTCCCCTTTTCTTCTGAAGTTCACATGACCTACTGCTCCCAACTCACTCAGAGGTTGAGTCTGGTGGCAACTTGGTCTTGAGCTCCAATTCATCTTTAATAGTGAGAATTCATTAAGGAAAGGCTTGAATAGGAGGGTCAAAGAGTAAGGTTAACTTCTGTGTCATATGAGAGGCTTCCAAGAAAGTTAGGAGTGCTGAACTGTGTATCGGATGGAAATCTATGTGTCTCTGAGATACGGAGAGTGTATGGAGCCTCATAGGAGGTCTCCTTCCTTCAAGAATTCCAGTCTCTTCTGTCCATTTCATCTTACTGTGACAGCACCTCTCACTGTCACTACAACTGCTGACCTCAGAGAATGACAATAATGAGATCTGAGTCTCACTGAGACATAAAGAAAAATAACAGTGATTCCAAAGAAGGCACTATGTACTCCCACAAAAAGTGATAATTCTAAAGGAGACAAACTTCACTAATCCAAGTTATAATAGAGTATTGTGAAATTCAAGGGTGTGGCAGTCATGTACTTATGTTAATTTTATGATTGAAATGTAGGGGTGGAGTCTAGCCTGTTAATCTGGAGATAGCCATTGAGTAGCCAATGAGGCCTCTATGTTGGCATGGCTTTCTCCGGGGACTTTTGGGAAATCTCGCGATATTTCCCTCGTGAAGATGAGAAGCTATCTTCCCCCAGTAGCTGGGAGTTAGTCTCAGAGACGATGAATGATGAACAAGACAAGATGGCAGCGTCCAAGGAGCTAGAGGAGCCGGAGGAGAGATCACACAGTTTTGCCATGATGGAGCCAGATCTCTGAAGCTGGGGTGGCCACATGGAGACCTCTGCCAGAGTTGCTTCTGCTGTTGATGGACCCTGAGCCCTGGAAGCAAGGAGCTATGTGGAGATCCCTGCCAGCACCGGGATTCTGCACCCACTGACCTGTGACTCATGAGTCAGAAGGAGACTTTATAGACTGATTTCGGGCATATAGGTCAATATCAGACTTATGACTTTGAACTGGATGGGGCTGGGATGTTTTCTCAATTTCCTGTCCCTCTTGTATATAAACCTTTTCCTTATATCTACATGCGTGTCTGTGAAATTTATTCCTCTAGTCTACCCAGACTAACACAAGGAGCATACACTCAGAATCTATTTGGAACAGAAAACTTTGATTCTCAAGCAAATTATCTCAATCATTTAATTGAGAAACAAATAGCCAAACATTGAAAAGATGCAAGTCAGTGTCTGGAATCCCAGTCATAAGATTTCAAATGGCTGAGATGATTTTTTTAAAAAAAAATGAGATCAATTCTAGAAATCTAGCCTGCTAATCATAAAAGTTCTACAATGGCAAAGTATGAAAATCATTAGAGAAGGTAAGAGATTAATTAAACAAATAAATAACAAGAGAGAACATTTCCTAAAACAAATTCTATATAAGTTTTGGTTACAAAACTTTTGTCTTAGTTCTAAGTGATTTAGCTAGGGATTACTTTTCTTAGTCTAATTAGAGTTCACATCACAAAATATAAAGTCATTTTCTTTCTGTTATAGTGAACATATGTATTACATCTTCTGTGATAATCTCATTCTTTCTATGTTTTAAATTTTTCTGCAGAGGGATGTTATTTTTTCATTCATTATAAATGTGCAAGAGAAACATTAAAAATAAAGTTACTATAGATATATTAAATATATAGGGAAATATATAGGAGACAAAGGTGCTATGAATCAGAGAATCATGGCATGATTAAGTTAACATAAGCCTGTCATAAAGCTCAGCCATTCTACTTCTTAAGTATCCACCCAAAGGATTGAAAGCATGCAATCATACTAAGACTTCCACTATGTATAGTGGCTACACGCCATAATCTTCTTAAGCTGCAAACAACTCAAATGGTAACAAATGCCAATTAGTTAATAAACTCATCACTACCATTTTTTTAATGGAGCTACATGGCACTGCCAGGTAAACAATGAAGTGCTAACCCCAAGGTCAGAAGTTTAAACCCACCAATTACATCCAGGGAGAAAGTTGAGACTGTCTTTTCTCTTAGACATGTATAACCTCCAAAAACCCCATATAGCAGTGGTTCTCAACCTTCCGATTACCACAGCCCTTTCATATAGTTCCTCATGTTGTGGTGACCTACCAAACATAAAATTATTTTTATTGCTACTTCATAATTGTAATTTTGCTACTGCTATGAATCAGGTGACCCCTGTGAAAGGGTGGCTAGACCCCTAATGGGGTGGCAGCCACACAGGTTGAGAACCCCTGCTAATATAGGGTCCCTATGAATCAAAATCAATGTTGATCAAAAGTAGAATTGTTTGTCTAAAGATGATAATCAAACTGAAGGATAGATTATAGAGAAAAGCAAGGCAATTTTGGGGCACTATAGAACTATTTTTTGTCTTGACTGTTGCTATGGTATTAATAGAGTAAAAATGTCAATAGCAATCAAATTGCATACTTCAAATATGTACAAGTTAGTTTGCAAAGAGGAATAAGCCATGTGAATGCAAACCAAACAAAGGACAAGTATATTCATTAAAAAAACATAGAATTACCATTTTTTAAAAACTGTAAGTTTACAAGAAATACTTAAAGTGATCATGAAAACTTGAAAATAAAGAAATATGCAAAAAGATATTTGGAAAATTTAAGTAAAAATAGATCTGGATGACATATTTTTAGTATCAAACAAGTATGTATCTTAAACTACACAGGACAAAGTGAAATTTTACAATAATCTAGAATTCACTATTTATAAAGAAGATCGAACACTCACAGCACAGTATTTTTTTTAAAGCAAAAGTAGCACTGGAAATGCAGCGAGAACTTCATAAAAATCACTGAGTAGAAAGATTCAAAGCCTTCTTTAGAAATGGGTAGATCTGCTAAACAAAATATAAGCAAAGGCCTAGAAGAATAGAATAACATAATCAATAGATTCAGTAGCACAGTCACTAAATGTATTAGATATATGGAGCAGCATATGGCTCTAACTAGAAAGATGTATTTTTGTCTAATGCACATGAAACATTTATAAACATTGATCTTTTACTTGGCTTAAATCAAACTTAATATGTTCAAAAAATAGTCTATAAACCACATTCTTCACTCGTTAATATGTTAGAAACAAAACATAAAACCAGCTCACAAAGGCTACAGCTGACACTGTATCTGGTATTATCCAGAGGTGACACAGGAATAACAGGAGATACAAGACAGAACAGGTGGAAAACCATTGTACACAAGTTTATATGAGTGGTGGTAGACCCTGGTGATTGCCTACTCAATACCAAATCCCCTTGTATGTTAAGTGAATTGCCATATCGTAAGGAAGTAATAAGCCTGGACCCAGAGTATAGGTCTGATCAGAATCAATTATGAGATTCCTGAATGCCACTTTGCCATGAACCTTGAAGTTCAGGCTGACCCAGTTCTAGTCAGCGAGACCTAAGAAACAATATGCTCTGGGAGCCTCTGGGGAGTAAAAGTCCAGGTATAAACTTAGGCAGTCCTTGTTGCTTTCCTCGGCCTTCTGACCTTGAATGTAGAGGTCAAGTTTGGAGCTGCGCAGTCATTTAGATGACTTCTGAGTGCTAGTGGCAGACCGGGTCCCCTGTTGAGCTGGTCAGTAATCGGAATCTGCCATCCACTCTGCTGGAGAAAGGTGAGGCTGTGTAGTGTTGCAGATTTACAGCCTTGGAAAAGCGAAAGGACAGTTCTACTCTGTCGCATAGGGCCTCTCTGGAGAGCAGTGGGGTTTTGGTTTGGTTTTGTCTTTTAAGGTGAACCCTTAGGAGCCTTGGCGGGACTATCCTGTAAGTATTGATCTGCTAACAGGCAGAGGACTATAAAGCTCTCTGTTTGCATCATGATTTTCGGCCTTAGAAACCCGGTGTAAGGTCAGAATGAGATGTATTTGGGGGTTAGATGACCTCGTTAGGTGAAAGACAAAATAAGCTTTTGTTTATGCCACTTTTAAAATACTAAAAAGCACAGTCCGGATTCTTGAGATTAAGATGTCACCTGACAAAGATTACCACACTGCCAGAAATTTGTAAGCAGGAATCCTGAGACCAAGTCCCACCTCTACCCCGGCTGATTCTGTGAGGTTTCAGAGGCCACGGAACACCCGTGAGGTGCCGACGTCCATGAACAGTGGTGATTCCATCCTGTCCACAAAGTTCATGAAGACCCACGGGGAAAAAAAACGGGAACCAGAACATGTTTCGCTCCACCACTACCACCCTACCCCCTTTCCCCAAAACCTTTATTCTACTTCCTAGCAATATTTTTTTAAATTTTAAACTATTTTTCCAAGTTGTCAGGCCCCATGCACACACAGGGTTTCTGTGACAAATTAATTCCGAGTAGCAACAGGACTCAAGAAAAGGCTTTTAAGAAGTAATCTTCCTAAACCACAGTCTTTCTGCATGCGATCTAGTCAAAGAAACCCTCAAATCCATCCACCAACATGAAGTTGACAGTGACTCATAACAGCCCCATAGGACTGAATAGAACTGCCTTACAGGTGCCCAAGATCATAAAGCTTTACAGGCGCAGCCTAGCACCTCTTCCTCCTAGGGAATAGCTGCTGGTTTGAACTGCCGGACTTTCCATTAGCCACAGAGTGTAGCAGTAGGGCTCTTTTAGAAAGGCCACACATACTTGGCATAGTAAAAGCTGTAGCAACTAGCAATGTGAACATGCTATTAACTTGCAACTAATGAGGAGGAAAAATCCCTCAGATAGGAGCTACTTAAATATTTGATGACTAATAAATTAAATGTTAATTAAATACTTCAGTGATTTTCTCCCCTGACCAGCATATAATTAACATTTAATTTGTTATAAAATATTTAAAGTTATGAATTATAGTATGGCATCTAAAATGTCTCCATTGTCAAGTCATCTTGGGACAATGTGTCAAGGGTACAAGGGGTTCGAATGACATTTAAACCTCAGGAGACATAGCATATAAAGTACTTTTGTAACTTTCTTCCATAAAGAAATTGAGAATACGATAAGGGAAATCTCATTTTCTCACTAAATTTAACCAAGGACTGCATAAGTAAATATTAGCAAGGAGTAAAGGTTGAAATGAAAAGGAGGTATTCGTCCAAATATAAAACATAAAAGTTAAAAGCACGTCAAAGGTAAACATGAGGAAAAGTTAGTTAGAAAGAAAACATCATTCACTTTGGCCTTTTTGAACTTGAAATACTTCTGGGAGAATGAACTTTAAGAGGAGGTTGGTGAATATAACAGGGAAGTACCCTCATACCAATCTCTCCCCCTACACAAGATTGTCTACAAATCACAGGTGGAAACTCATATTTCCGTTGGTTTAAAATTCAGTAGAAGACCATGAAGAAGACATAATCTTCAGCTTATAACATAGGAAGTAGGGGCTTGAAGGGCAGAGAGATTGTGAGAACACATTCAGTTAAGTAAGAAGAGAGGGATTTGGGATCTGAAAAATAAATATCTACATCTGTAATCTTTAAACAAAAACCACAAAAAGCAGATAACAGGACCACAAGCTAGAATTTCTTTTGTGGATTATCATTATATATGATGAAACACATAAAACTAAGGTCACTTCCCCAACTTAAAAACCCACTGACACACACCTGTGACATTAAAGTAAACAATTTCCAAAGACTACAACTTGGGAAAATAGCCTCTACCTTTCCACTGCTTCATAACATTCTTGCACATCTGTCATCAGTACAACCCCAGTTCAGTGATTTGGAAGGCAGGATGTTCCTCCAGAAGCAAGATGAATACATAGATACGAGACACTAGAATAGTTGCAATAGCTTCCCAAGCCCTCTAAATTTCAGTCCTAATAGTCATTCACAGGATTGATGTTCTTGTGTTTCAAATCAAAATTAAGCAATGCGTACCAAAACATTGCCTGGTTCTTTCCCACCCTCACAATTATTATGTTTGAACCCATTTCTATTATCAATCCAGCTCATCAAATCTCTTCCTTTTTATACTGCTTCATCATTTTACCAAGTTTATTATCTCCTTCTCCACAAACTGGTCTCTGCTGATGACATGTACAAAGTACATGAGACAGTCTCACTGTGCTTGTTTCCAGGAAGCATTCAGCCATTTTGTTTTTGTTGTTGTTGTTTGCTTTTGGTTTTTTTATTTTGTTTTTTTGTTTGTTTGTTTGGGGGCATCACTGCCCTCTGGTGGTCGTGGGAGCTACCCAGCGCTGCTCCTGAGAGCCGCTGCTGGATTTGAACTGCCAAGCCCAGGGGCTGCAGTCCCGCACTCAACCACTTATGCCACTGGGACTCAGGGCAGTTTTTTAAATTTTTAAATCATTTTACTAAGTGCTCTTACAGCTCTTCTGACATGCCATACATCAATTGTATCAAGCCTATTTGAACATATGATGCCATCATCATTTCCAAAACATTTTCTGCTTGAGCCCTTAGTATAGACTCCTTTTCCCCCTCCCTCCTCTAGCCTCCTATGCTCATGAATCCTTGATCAATTACATATTCCTATTATTATCCCCTATCTTACACTGTTGACCCCCTTCACCCACATTTCTGCTACTCATCCACTTTGAGGAGGGACCAGATTATAGATTGTACCTTATGGTGGGTTCCTCTTTTCTCCCCCATAACCTCCCCAACCATCCCCCTACCCTCATGATTACTACACCCATTACTGTTTCTGAGGGGGTTATCTGTCCTGAATTCCAAAACACCAATGAAACACATCATTCCTCTAGTTCCTGAATGCTTCCTCCACCCCACACACATGACCCAGTTCTTCCTTACAAGTCTGGCTAGACCAGAGAACACATAATGGCACAGCTAACAGCCCTCGCCAAATGGAATTCAGCTATAATTTTCCCAAGACAGATCTATTTGTTCTTTTTACCGTCCCTGGTACTTTCAATACTCATCACCATCACCATAATTCAAACACATCAATTCTTCTTCACCCTTCTTTATCCGATATCCAACTTCCACATGGACGTGAAGTGATTCCGAATATTATGGCTTGGATCAGGCACAAGGAGTACTCAACATGACATCTTTGTCCTTCATCACGTTAAAAAAGTCTTGTGCAGCAGATTTAATCCGTCAAGACATTGTTTGATTTTTTGACTGCTGCTTTCATGAGCATTGATTATGGATCCAGGCAAAACCAGATCCTTGACAACTTGCTTCTTATTTTTCATTTCTCTCTGGATAAATTCCAAGATAGTCATACTTAATTCAGCTGCTTGACATTTATTTAGTATATGTTATGTACTGGGTCAGGAGAAAGACGTGGCAGTCAGCTTCCATAAAGAGGTATGGTCTCAGAAATCCCCTACTCCATGTGATGAAACTGCAATGATTCAGAGTTGACTCAAGGACAATGGTTTGACTTTGAGTTTATGTACTGAGCACTAACTTTTGTGCAAGTTCAAAGTTTATACTAGCTTTATATGAATATTTCTAAAATCCAAACACTGTCTCCTCCAGGCAACAGTATTTCTGGATCATCCTGTCATTTTAGACACAGTGGATTCTACTAAACGCAAAATTATAAAGATGTTTTATCAGGAACAGACTTTTTCTTTTCTCTTTAAACATCTTAAAATTGTGTGTGTGTTTTAAGTGAAAAATTACCTAGAAAATTAGTTTCCCATTTAATAATTTTTACACAACTTGTTTCATGGTATTGGTTAATTATTTCTTTAGTGTGGAAAAATAACAAAACAAGTTAATTTACCACCCAGAATTTTTTTTTGGGGGGGGGCATCACTGCCCTCTGGTGGTGGGAGTAGGAGGCCCAGTCTTGCTGCTGGATTTGAACCTCCAACCCAGTGGGCCGCAGTCCTGTGCACAACCACTACACCACCAGGGCTCAGCCCTGAGAATTTATTTTTTAAAATAGCATTTTCATTATCATTCTATTTGTTCTGCTTCCATTAATCTAATTTCCAATGTCCTCTCTTAATTTCCATCTTTATTTTAGGGTAAATTCTAGCCATTTGGTTTCAAAAAGTTAATTATTTAAGGGAGCACAATACTCAGGGGTGTTGGTGTTTTTTATAAGCCACTCTATTACTTAGATGAAAGATAGCCACTGTAATGGCTTCAATTACAAGTTTAGTGGGTATCTTAGGACAATAAGCTAGGAGTTTCTCTAGTCTTTTCATTCCAGTAAAGCTGGTCTTTTGAATATCTTTACAGCAAAATTTCAAGCTTCAGTTTGCATTATTGAAGCATTCTATGAGCACAAGATAGCATTATACAAGAAATATCAAAGGAAGATGAAAGGATTATACAGATTCTCACTGTACCTAAAAGAAACAGTCAACACTCAACCACCCCAAGAGGTATCGTATGATCAAGAATCAATGGTACTGAAGGAAGAAGTCTAAGCTGCCCTAAAGACCTTAGTGAAGAACAATACTCTAAGAATTGACAAGGCAGAAGGAGACAGTCAGGATAGTGTCCAGGTGTTTCTGTTGTTACATTAGAAAATTAAGAGGTAAGGAGGCCAATATTTGGAGGCCGGGTGCTAAAAATAGGTTCAGTTCAGACCTCCCCCTGCAATTTTTGCCCACAGAACTCTATAAATTCATCACATCTGCTAATCCCTCAATAGATCTAGCAAGTCCACCACCACCCCATATGCCCAAGATAAGAAACATCCAGCATGCAGCAATTTCCCCAGTCTGCAGTCTACAGGCAGCAAAATCTCAGGCTAGAGAAACACCTCAAAGAATTAGCCATTAGATTTCACACCAGAGTTCCCTTCTCTGCTATCCTCCCCACTCCTATAGTCTCCAGCTTTGCACCCTCCCTCCCCAGCCAGGAGTGGAATGACTACATCAGCCATTACCTTGCCCCCTCTGCCCAGTTTCAAGCTTGCCACTGTGCATAATGATAGATAACTAATAACTAATGTACAGCAATTGAGGAGGCCCTGGGATATTAACCTGTGACACAGTTATGTAGGAGGGCAGGGAGTGACAAAGGAGTGCAGCTGGGAAAGAATTCAGATCCAGTTGGCCCCCAAAACCACTCTGCTAATCTGGTCCCTTTTCCATGGTGGATAGCACAGCACTGGTACTAGGGCATCCCACAAGTCCATTATAAAAAGGAAAAAAAATGTAAGCACTTACAGTTCCAATCTGTCTCATTTTCTTAAATTTGAATCTTAGCTGACAGAAAAATGCTGATCTATTAGCATAATATTGGCACAACACAGAGCTCTAATACCGAGCACGCAGCCTAGAATTTTGACATAACAAAACAGGGAAGGCCATGGACTGAAAAATACAGCCTAAGACAAAAGCTGACTCTACCAGTTTTAGGCTTCCCAGAGTCTTTAAAAGACTTCAAATTGTTGCCACCTAGTCCAGACCAAACCCATGCCCAAGCTGCAGGCCTGTGCCAATCCAGCCCAGTGGCATACCAGCCTCAGCACACCCTCTGAGGCCCCCAACTGCCTCTGGTGACTGAGTTGCCACCAGTATATATCTACATGGCAGCCCAATCCACCACCATAGATAGTTCATAGGTAGCCACAGAAACCACTCTTACCACTCACAGAGAGAAAGAGCTCATGGACCCCTAGTCTCCCAACAACATGGGACCCAGTTCTTCCAAAACAACACACAGATATCAACATACCTCAATACCCTCAACAAGAAAACAAGCGAAATAAAATTCAACACTAGAAGAAATCCTAAGCTTAATGGCACTCAGAGCAGAAAGGGAAATTGATCTGCAACAAAAAGAAATCTTCAGAATTCTTTTGGAAGTAATACAGAATAAGATAGAAGCAACGCAGAATAAGGACACGATAGTGGAGATGAAGTCCAAAATTTAGGAGATATCGTCCACGCACCAAAGGGGAATACACAAACTAATGGATGAGGTAAAAGAAACAAAACAAAAGATAACAGACATCACCAAGCGAGTAGAAGAGGCAAAGAATCGTACGCAAGTTCAATCAACACTTCAACAAATGAGAAAAACAGTCAAACAAGGTCATCAAAGAGGCAGAAGAAAACCTGAGAATAATAACAGATGCTATGAAGAGGAACAATATTCAAATAATTAGTTTTCCAGAATAAGACAAATCAAAGAAGTCTACAGCAAAATTACCCAGGGAATTCCTGGAAGCAAACTTCCCCACCTGAATGAATGAGAATCAGACATTTGTGCAGTATGCAGAGAGGACACCAGTTAGACTAAATCCCAGGAAAAACTCACCAAGGCATATAATAGTTAGAAAGTTTTAAGAGCATCAGGAGAAAAAGACGTAGTACTATCCAATGGTGCTCAGGTAAGAATATGCTCAGACCTATCAGTAGATATGATGAAGAGGAGAAATGACTGGAGTTCATTCTTCTGAAAGCCTTAAAGGGAAAATAATGCCAACCTGAGAATTCTCTACCCTAACAAACTATCTAGTAAGATAGATGGTGAGGTAAGAGTCTTCTTGGACAAATAAATATTCAAAGAATATGCCATAAGACACCCAAACCTATGGAAAATCTTTATGAACTCACTATGGTTAGAAAACCAACATCCACCAAGCACAACCAGAAGACTGTCTATATCTCAACTCCATTCAGAAGTCAAGGTGCCATAAACAATTACCATGATAACATCGCCTTAGAGGGAAAATAAAGCAAGAATGAAGCACACACACACACACACATAAACAAAGCAAACTGACATGAAAAGAGATAAGAAAACACATAACACAAAAAATATGAGATGACAGCAATAAATGTACAGATAGTGGTAATAACTCTGAAAGTCAACAGGCTATAGTCATCCACTAAAAGACAATGGTTATCAGACTGACTCAGAAAACATAACCCATAGATCTTTTGCCTTCAAGAGAAACATGTTAAGTTCACAGGCAAAAATAGACTACTAATGAAAGGCTGGCAGGATATATACCAGAAAAACAGCAACTTAAAAAGCAGGGGTTGCAATCCAAATATTCAACAAAACTGACCTCCAGTTGCAAACCATAAAGAGATGAGGATGGGCACTATATGATGCTCAAAGGACCAGTAGACCAGAACCAGTAAGCATAATAAATGTATATGCACTTAATGAGAGACCTGAAAAATTTGTCAAACTATTCAAAAGATGAAAAAGAAATCACAATTTCAATAAACATAGTAGGTATCCGAGAAAA
Organism: Nesogale talazaci; assembly: GCA_004026705.1. Taxonomy (NCBI): domain Eukaryota; kingdom Metazoa; phylum Chordata; class Mammalia; order Afrosoricida; family Tenrecidae; genus Nesogale; species Nesogale talazaci. The sequence goes on from PVJH01016694.1 coordinate 43,910, forward strand.
TAGATCACTGGAAAAGAAGCTCAGTAAAGAGGCTACCAAGCTAAACACTATAATTAGGTGAATGGACCTGATAGACATTTATAAAGTTTTCCATCCAAATGTAAAAAAGAAAAATCACAGTCTTTTCAAGTGTATATAACTATTATTAAAAAACAGAGCACATGTTGGGGTACAAGTTGAACCTGAGTAAATTCAAGTGCAAAGAGGTCACTTAGAAGTCCTTCTAGGAACACCATGCCATAAAGCTGAAGAACAACAAAAGCATGGCCAGAAAAGCAAGGGAAACTACCAGAGTATGAATTACAATCCTCTGCAACATGAATGGTACTGGCCCAGATTAAAGAGGAGTTTAAAAAACTTCTGGAAACTAATGACAATGAGAAGACAATGGACCCAAACCTATGGGATACAGCAAACGGGGTTTCAGAGGAAGTCTGATAGTGATTTATGCATATATGGAAAAGGAAGAGAGACTTATGACTAGAACCCTATCACAAAATCTTCAGTAACTAGAATGGTGTCAAAAGAGCAGCTCCTTCAACAGCAAAAGAAAAGAAATAATAAAAATCGGGGAAGTTAAATGAGTGGGAAGAAAAAAACAACAATGCAAAAAAATCAATGCAGCAAAAAGGTGGTTCCTTGAAAGAATCAACAAATCACTGGCAAGCCTAGCCAAGAAAAAGAAGGGGCAAACAACAGTAGCCAGAATGGGAATTAAACTGGGGAAACCACAACTGATCTCAAAGAAACTAAAAGAATAATCACAAAGTACCATAAAAGTCTGTATTCTAATGAATTCAATAACATGGAAGACATAGAGAAATACCTGGAAAGACAATCTCTGTCTACATTCTCCCAGATAGAGATGAAGAACTTCAACCAACCCATAGCAAAAGAAGAAATAGATATGATTATGAAGAAACTACCAATGAACAAAACCCCCTTTCATATGGCTTCACAGGAGAACTCTAAAAGGAGTCAGGGAAGAGCTGATACTGATCCTCCACAAATTATTGCAGATCATAGAAAAGGACAACAAATCCCCAAACTCATACTACAAAACCAGTATAATTTTGAAACCCAAACAGGAAAAGGATGCCACAGGAATATACAACAACTGACTAATATCTCTAATGAACATGGATGCAAAAATCCTTAACAAACTACTGACCAATAGAATGTAAAAGTATATAAACATTTCATCCACCATGATCGGGTGGGATTCTTTTGATAAAAAAAGGATAAGAATCATGATAATATCGATAGATGCAGAAAAATAATTGGCAATATCCAGCACCCAGTCCTACTTTGAGACACTCAAAAAGATAGTAATGGAAGGGGAATTCATCGAGTAAATAAAAACTTTTAAAGAAAAGCTAACAGCCAAAATCAGCAGTATCAGAGAAAAGACTAAACCAATGCCACTAAAAAAGAGGACCAGACACTTTTCACCACTTCTTTTCAACATGATACTGGAGGTCCTAGCTAACAACATAAGGCAGTGGGAAGACATTAAAGGCATCTGGCTGGGAAAGGAGGAAATGAAACTATCACTAATTTGCAAATACAATGATTCCAGACATTGAAAATCCCCAAAGCTCCACAATAGAAGTACTGGTAGCAATAGAGGAACATGGAAGAGTGGCAAGATACAAGATCAACAAGCGTAAGTCTTTTAGTTTGCTATATACATGGGAAAAAATCATGAAAGAGATCAACAAGACAGTGCCCTCCACAATAGACAAGAACAAACTGAAATACCTTGGGATATGTCTAACCAAAAAATACAAAAGGTTTACGCAAGGAAAACTACAGAACCATACTACAGGAACCCAAAAGTGACCTCCACAATTTAAAAAGTGACCTCTACAAATGGAAAAATATCCCATACTCATGCAACAGAAAACTAAATATTGTAAAGATGTCAATATGACCCAAGTCTCTATATAAGTTTGATGCTCTCCTGATTCAAATACCAACAAACTTCTCCAAAGAGTTGGATAAACTCACCACCAATTTCATATGGAGTGGGAAGAAGCCCAGAATGAGCAAAGAACTCCTCAAGAAGAAGGATAAAGTAGGAGTGCTCACCTTTCCAGACTTTAATACTACTGCACAGTCTCAGAATATAAAGCAGAATGGTACTGGAATAATGACAGATAACTCAGAACAAAGTAAAAGAACCAAAAACCCAGAAATAATACGAGCAACAGATAGAAAACTGATCTTCAACAAGGGCTCCCAAATCATCAAGTAAGAGGTGGGTGCTCTCTTGAACTTGGTGTTGAAAACAATGGATATCCACCTGTAGAAAAATGAAAGAAGATCTTTACCTCACCCCACACACAAGACCCAACTCAAGGTGGATCATAAACCTAGAAGTAAAACCCCAAACTATAAGGACCATCAATGAAGGAATTAGGAGAAGCCTAAGAACCTTGGTGCAGGGAATACATAGACTAATTGCAATAAGGAAGGGTACATACACAGACAAAGCTGAAATCAACAAGTGGGATATCCTATGGATAAAAAAACTTGGGTATGTCTAAGAATTTCACCAAGAGAGTAACAAAGGCACCCACAGGCTGGGTTTTTAGCAATGACACAACAAGCAAAGGGCTTATTACTAAAATCTGCAGTACCCTCTTAGACTGCAAAAAGCAGAAAACAGTTAACCTCCCTGAGGAAATCAGCAAAAGACCTGAAAAGAAGTTTCAGTAAGAAAGGGATCCAAATGGCCAATAAACATAAGAAAATGCTTATGATGATTAGCCTTCAGAGAAATGCTAATTAATGCAATTATGAAATGCCACCTAACACCCTTGAGGATAGCCTAAAGCAGAAAATCAGAGAGAAACAAATGTTGAAGGGGATATGGTGAAATAAAAACTCTCCTCCACTGCTGGTGGTCATGTAGAAACATATAGCCACTGTGGAAAGTTATCTGGTGATATTTTTTTCAATTATTTTATTGGGGGCTCTTACAGCTCTTGTAACATTCAATATATCATTTGTATCAATCATAGTTTTACACATATTACCATATTCATTTTGAAATATTTTCCACTTGAGCCCTTGGTATAAGCTTTTCCTTCTCCCTCCCTCCTTTTTTTAATGAATCATTTTATTGGGGGCTCATACCACTCCAATCATGATCCATATATATATATCAATTGTATGCAGGCCACATTTGCACACTTATTGCCATCATCACTCTCAAAATATCCTCCCTCCACCCAGGCCCCCAGTATCAGCTACCCATATTTCCCTTCCTTCCCTCCTCCTCCCCCTCCCCCTCTCCCCCATGAACCTTTAGTAATTTATAAATTGCTATTATTTTCATACTGTACACTGTCCAATGTGTCCCTTCACTCACTTCCCTATTGTCTGTGCCCCAGAGAGGAGGTTATATGTAGATCCCTGAAATTGGTTCTCCCTTTCTATTCCACCATCCTTCCAACCTCCTGGTATTACCACTTCTACTACTAGTCCTGAGGAATCATCTATCCTAAATTCCCCAAGTTTCCAACTTCACTGTATATCCCCTTGTCTAGCTGGATTTATGTGGCAGAATTGGGATCGTGGTAGTGGTTGGGAGGCAGCATTTGAGAACTAGAGGAAAGTTGCATATTTCATTGCTACTACCCTGTAACTTAACTGGCTCATCTCCTCCCTGCAACCCTTCTGCAAGAGGATGTCACTTCACCTATTGATGCAAAGAGTATGCAACAGAGTATGGCCTTCCAGATGGAGTACCAAGGATACACTTTGTGTACCCCATCCAACTCAACCAGGGGACACTCCTGGAGATCAACAACAGACCTTGAACTTTATTCAGGTTTTTATATTGTTATTATTTTTATTTTTTTACATGTATATATAGCACGTTGAGGCTTTGTTTTTGTTTTGTTTTTTGCTGTTGTTATCATTGTCTTATTTTCTTCAGTTGCTTAATTTTAGGAGACCTTTTTTTTGTACATATTGTTACCTCTGCAGGTCTATCTAGACAAGATAGGCTGGACAAAGAGTTTGGAGGCGAAAATGACAGGACTGATGGTTCCAGGGTAGGGGACATGGGTGAGGAGAAGAAGAGGGAAAGGAGGTGATGTCGACCAGCCCAGGGAAAAGGAAATAACAATTTATACAAAATCAGTGACGAGGTGAGTGCGAGAAGTCCGATAGGGATTGATTAAGACTAATGTAACAGAGAGAAAATACTGAAACCCAAATGGAGGCTGAGCATGATAGTGGGACAAGAGGGAAGCAAATAGAAATAGAGGAAGGAACTGGGGGATAATGGGCATTTATAGAGGTTCAAATACAGTTATTTACATAGGTGCATATATTTGTAAGTGACAATGGGGAAATAGACAATGTGCATACATGTCAGATTAGTAGTAGGACAGCAGATGGGCATTAGACCTCCACTCAAGTACTTCCTCAATGCAAGAACACTGTGTTCTATTAAATTGGCATTCCAAGATGTTCACCTTTCCGACACGATCAGTGAAGACAAATGTGTGCATAAGCAAATGTGGTGAAGAAAGCTGATGGTGCCTGGCTATCAAGAAGTGACGTCTGGGGTCTTAAAGGCTTGAAAGTAAACAAGCAGCCGTCCAGCTCAGAAGCAACAAAGTCCACATGAAAGAAGCACACCAGCGTGTGTGATCATGAGGTGTCAAAGGGATTAGATATCAGGCTTCAAGAACTAAAAAGCATAACGCTGTGTGCTCACTTTCCTGATATGATCTCTGAAGACAAATGTGTGCATAAGCTCATGTGGTGAAGAAAGTGGATGGTGCTCGGCTATCAAAAGATACATAGCATCTGGTCTTAAAGGCTTGAGTAAACAAGCGGCCCTTGAGCTCAGAAGCAACGAAGCCCACATGGAGGAAGCACACAAGCCTGTGTGATCACAAGGTGGTGAAGGGATACAGTGTCAGGCATCAAATAACTAAAATTATATCATTATTAGTGAGGGGGGGACAGATAGGGGGACCCATCTGGTGATATTTAAAGCAAATGTAAATTGATACCTTACAACTCAGCAACCCCTCTACTTGGCATATGTCCAGAAGGGGTACAAAATAGACTATGACCGGTCATCTGCACTACAATATTTATTGCGGCACAATCACAAAGAATTGAAAGCAACCTAAATTTGCATTGGTAGATGAGAGAATTAGAAAACTCTAGCACATATACACAACGGAGTACTACACATCACTAAAAAGCACTACAGATTGCATGAAGTGGCATGCTGTTGATGGACCTGAGCCCTGGAAACGAGGAGCCATGGGGAGACCCCTGCCAGTGCCAGAATTCTGCACCCACTGACCTGTGACTTCCTGAGTCAGAAGAAGACTTTATAGACTGATTTCGGGCATATGGGTTATTATTGGACTTATGACTTTGCACTGGACTGGATTGGGATGCCTTCTTAGGGTCACATTTCTTTTGTATATAAATGCTTTCCTTATACCTATATGCATGTCTCTGAAATTTGTTCCTCTAGTCCACCCAGACTAATACATTATGGTACCTCAGGAGTGGGGTACTAGAGGAACAAATCATAAGTTGGAAAGTAGAAGCTTGTTTGACTTGTGCCTCATGGTATTGTTACTTTTTTGGCTAGACAGAAGTCAGATATGTCCTTTGAGTTTACTGAGTTATTTTCTGGAAACAATATGAGAAGTTAAAGTTTTGATTATTTTGTTTGGAAGCTATCTTTGGTTGTTCCTATATAAAATGGATACTATTAATGTATATCTTGAGCTCAGGGATGGGGGCCGCCATCTGAGTGTTTCAGAGCCAGTTCTGTTCAGGGAAAATGGTTAAGAAGATCAGAATGCCGGACTGAAAGCAGGGATCTGTTTTGATGCCTTTTGAG
>PVJH01016695.1:0-49817 GCA_004026705.1 Nesogale talazaci
TCTCCATCAACAGGAAGCATCCTTATGGACTTCACATTTATTGCCAGCTCTCATGACTTCTTTCAGACCTTGGTTTGTTTTTCTTGTTTTTTTTTTTTTTCCATTTCTATGGGTAGTTGGCTACTGAAAATGCACTGTAGGTTTCCCCAATTCTCTATCAGTTATATATATACTTCAGTTTCTCAGTAGAGCCCTGACTTTGTCCATATTTTCACAGAATCCAAGTTCTCAAAAGGCTTAGCTACTGACTTAAGCTTCCTAATGCTTGTGCTTCAGAAGAGTACTCCACATATGATTCTAATTAATGAAGTCATCAATATCTGCCCTCTGTTTTGGGTTTAGTCCCACTTTAATGTCATAGACAAAATATGCACTCCTTCACACTAAGCCACTAGCAGATGAGCATGTGTTTTGCATTATTTTACCAGTAGTTGAATTGCTTGTCAATGTTTCCACAGCTGCCATGGTGTTCTTGTTTGAATCTCTTATCACACATTATTATAATCTCATGTGTACTCCTAGGGTTCACTCTGACTTCCATACCAGTGCATCCTCAGTACCTAGCACATTCTTTTAAGTTCTCAGGAAATATGCACTAAATTGGAATAGAACCATTCAGGGGGGTTAGTGCCTTCAGAGAACAATGCCCAGGCTTCCTGGAGACAATCGCAGGAGTCAATGGACTGAATGCAGGTAGCAGGATGGTGAGGATTAGGGATGGTCATGTGACATGCACATCTAGGGTGTGGATGGCTACCAGAAGCATATAGGCGAAGAAGGAGTGAGCAGGAACTGGGAAAATACCTAGAAGCCCGTGGTCCAGGGAGAAAGAAGAACTGAAGCAAGTAAGAAACCCAAGCCACATCCATGAAGTCAGAAGAAAGCAGCAGATTGAAACCATGTGGCACATTGGATCCATACCAGTGATTGTCAGGACTACTTGTTGAGTGTCTACATGCTATGAAGCAGGACATCTCAGAGGAACAAGATGGCGAGCTGAGACAGTAGTCCCACTGGACCGTGTGCACAGGAGATGAAGGCCCGGGGTTGGAAATGCCAGGAAAGGTCAGAATCAAGAAACTCACAAAACCCCCAGAAGGTAGACAGAGACTGACATCTCAACTTGGGTGAGCAGGAAGGACCTTCCCCATGACCTTCCCTATGACAGTCAACTTTCCCTCACCCTATTGAGCACCTTAAGAGCTTCATATCCAAGTAAGTTTGTTCCAGGCAGCAGAGGTGCAGGGATGAACAGATGGGCACTCAACCAGAATGGAAAGCAAGGTTCTCAGGGTAGGGCACTGGCAGGACAGGGTCTATGGATGCTTTAGGAACTGAACTAGCTGTGGCCTGCTAATGGGAAAGCCTCGAAACACCCTTGCAATTGATCTGTATGAGCATAGCATGTGCATCCTCTGAACATTTTTCAAAAGCAAACATGGAAAATTTTATTTGAAAGCCAAACAACGTCATAGTATTCCAAGAGTCTACGATCCTTAGCCCATATAAAATGCACATGATCACTCATTCACACCAGTATTTATAGTTAAACATTGAATTCTTATTCTGTTCAAAGTGCTTATCTATTCTAAGGTGCCTTAGACATAAATCTAAACATCTCCAAGAGCCTTACTGTCTCGTGACAATGGTTTTTACTGCCATTGAACCGCCCCCTCCTAGCTCATTGGTACCCCATTGCACAGTAAGATTGGACTGGTATGGTTCTTATTAAGCTTTTATTAATTGGAAGTATATCGCAGGGCTTTTTTCCCCTAGTCAATTATAGTCTAGAGACACCGACAACTTGTTTGGCTTCGTGGCCACTTGCAAGCCTCCATTTGTGTATGGGCAATGCAGAGCATCAGATGTACAGGACAGGAATGACACTCCGATAGTCTCTCTGCTCCCCTCCCCGCCCATCTGGAGGGGAGATTCCTATTGAATCCCCACCACCCCTGAGGAAAGAAGACAGAGCCTCAAAGAGATCACTGCCGTAGGTGGTTCAGAAAGGTTAGGGAGGAGAGTTTTACAGGATACCAACAGCAGTGACTGGGGGTCAGGATACATACAGCAGTGACTGGCGGTGGTGGCATGAGCTGCCTCCCCTGTTCACACCCCTTCCTGTCTACACACAGACTCAGACTCTCAACAGTCCACGAGCCCAGCAGCACCCTGGTGGTCCTGGAGTGGGAGCACTCAGAACCACCCATTGGGGTTCAAATTGTCGATTACCTCATCCGTCAAGAGAAGGTCACCGACAGAATGGACCATTCCAAAGTGGAGACAGGTGAGCCCCTTCTACTGCATCTCTCAGTGCAGGTGACCAAGAGAAATGCTATGGCCGGGCCACAGGACTTTGCTCCAGGCCCCGGGGCCCATGGACCATGGTGTGGGAGGGCAGGGGGAAGAGTCCATTGTCCTCTTTCAGGCAGCAGCCATCTTGTCCATGTAAGAGTTTTTGCCTGGTGAGCAGCTGACAGAGGCTTGTTTTGATTTTGTTTTGCTTTTTGTTTATAAAAGAAGGTGTACATTTCAGTGCCTCTGGGCACACACACAAAGAAACGTCGGGCACAGTACACTAGTTACCCGAGCCCACAATTAGGAAACAATTCTCTGCTAACCACTGCCATGATTACAGGAAAAAAAAAATTCCTTTGCTAATAGCCCCCCTCCAGCCAAAAGCATGTGCAAACAGACGTGCTTGCCTCTGCGTCTTGTCCTAAAGCAAACTCTGCTGCTGTCCGGTCCAATCGCTGAGGGAGGCCTTAAGGGAAGTGGGAACACCTTGTGGGAAAGGGTCCATCTCCGAGTGCGTTACCGTCTGCACCGAGGGGAGAGGTCTGCAGGAACAAACTTGCAGGTGTACACCGGGGATGGGGACCCCCGCAGCGTGGGGGCGGCCACAGTCTGATGGAGGACAAGAAGCTTCCGGAGCAGCCATCCATCTCGATGCAGAAAGCTTTTGGTTGCGGCCTCTGAGTGCCCTTCCATGCTGTGTGCTGCCTGCGAAAGCCGGACAGGGACCACCCACCCCTGCAGTTCTCTGCCGCCCAGACAATCGCACAAAAGGCGCACAGATGTGCGCATGCGTGCCCCTTAGCTGTTTTCCATCTCAGCGTGGACAAATGGCATTAACCTATTGTACCGAACAGGAAAACAGTCCAAAAAGACCCATTTCGAGGTCACCTTTCTCTGCTCTGCATGTAGGAGGCTCGAGGGTGGGGGTGGGGAGTGGTGGGAGGTGATTGGACTGCCATGTCCTTGAGCTTGTTGCTGCTCCTTGGTCGTCACTGTTTCTTGCGTGCCCTCCGTCCCTTTTCCTGTGCACAGAAACAGTGTTGAGCTTTGTGGACGACATCATCTCGGGGGCAAAGTCGCCGTGCGCCATGCCCTCTCAGGTGCCGGACAAGCAGCTCAGCACCATCTCTCTGATCGTCCGATGCCTGGAGCCCGACACCATTTACATGTGAGTGACCCACCACCGCCGGCCTGGTTATGCATTCCTTATTCCAAAGTGCAGGGGCTCCCCGCACAGTATAAGACGCGGCAGAGGAATGCAAAGAAGAGAAGTGAGCGAGGCCCTGACAGTGCTCTGCAAGGGCCACGCTCATCTAGTGCCCTACGCTCTAGACACCCCTGAACCAAGCCAACCTGCTGCTTCCTGCTCCTCATCTGGAGCTGTCTTCTCCATGGAATCTTTCATGTCTAGCATCTTTCCCTTAGTCTGAGGTTCTCAAGTCCATTTTTTTGTGAAAGCGTATAACAACACCCCGTCCTTTTTTAGGGCTTAATAATATTCCACCTCGGGGGTATACCAGGACGGGGTATCCACTTAGCCAGTGTGGGGAATCTGGCTTGCTTCCACTTCTCAGCTGCTGTGAACATTCCAGTGTGAGTTCCTGGTTTCTTCTCTTTGGGGTATCAATCTAGGACTGGTTGTGCTGTACCAGAGAGTGGGGTATGTGGAATTCCACAAACACATTTACCATACCTTTTCCATGAGCTCCCAATCTCTCTTTCATAGTGGCTGCCCTGTTGTCCCTTCCTACCGGCCAGGTGCACGGTTCTAATTGTCTACATGTACTTCTGATGATGGTGGTGGCAGTGGTGATGATAATGACGGTGACACCAATGACTCTGGCCATCTGGCTGGCAGTGAGGTGGCAGCTGGTTCTTTTTGTGTGAAGCTCCTTTCGGGAGTGGTCAAAAGGCTTTGAATCTCTGAATTCTTCCTCCAAAGAGGCTTCTCACGCATGCCAGGCACTGGAGTGACGAGGACCAGGAAAGGCCCTCCCGTCCCAGCCCTCAAGGAGCTGGCATCACGGAAGGTTGTTCCTGTGCCAACCGAGGACCTGCGCATCCGGCAGAATAAGTTACCTGTCCTGCGTAGGAGGAAGGGGCTTGTGTCAAGGGAGGTAGAAGGAAGTGACCCATCTTGACTCGAGCAGGCACCATCTGATGGGGTTGTGTCCAGTTTCACTTAGTGGAGGGAGGTTGACAAAAGATTTTCCAGGCTGGGGAGGGTGGAAGAGTGGGGCCTGGGGGTGTGGGAAAAGGCATTAGCGTGAGTGGTCAAGAGCGCAGAAGGCTGAACCAGCCCGAGAGCAGGGGCCTGGGAAAGGAGAGCAAACGTCATAGATTCCCTGAGTAGGGGCGACTTCTGAGAAGGAAGTAGAAGGCTTAGCTTTTAAAGCCAGAAAGCCAGCTTGGGTGGCGTGGAAATGGATGTTTTGTAGAGGGGAGCACTTTTCTTCAAAGAGAATCCAGAAATTCTGGCAGCATAGCACTTGAAACAGTCCTGCTCTCTCTGTGAACTCTTCCCCATTCCCGTCTGTGCTTTGAGCACCATGGTAAAATATTTGTGAAGCAGAGGCAACAGGCATCCAAAGAAGCAAGGTAACGAAGACACGAAAGCCATGCTGGAAGAATTTGGGAGCAAAGGTAGGGTTCATGGCGATGTAGTTCCGGGACCTCTTGACTCCACAAGTCTGAAAGACTCTAACAGTCTGTAGAGGAGCTGAAGAGCTCCTGAGGAGCTGAGGTTCCTGAATAAATAATTTCCACTCCCACTGTTAAAGAGTTCAGTGAAGAAAAGCAGTAGGTATTTGAGTTTGCATTGATCGCATGATGAACTCTTGGCTCTGGCTGAAAACTGCCAGTGTAGGAATAGGGAGTGATCTAATCTGGGGCTCTTAGTAATGAAGGCAAAATGCATAAAAGTCCGAAGCCATTCCAATGGAACACTTTATAGGGTTTCCCATCTTTGTGGGAGCTGGTAGTCTCATCTTTCTCTCAAAGAGGGACTAGTGAGTTTGAACGGCTGGCCTTGAGGTTAGAAGCTCAATGTTCATTCCACAGCAGCACCTTGAAATGCATGAAAACCGGTGAGAGTCTGGATAATTCGGAGAGTGTCTCAGCAGGTGTGATGATACGAGGCTCAAGGCAGATCGATCTGCTTTGCGGGTGACATCATAGGTGGGGCTTTCAACCCTGTAAAACTTGCAAGTTTTCTCTGAAACCCGCAGGGACTGTTCTACTCTGTCTGATAAGGGTGTGATGAGTTAGAATTGATTTGGTAGCCATGAGTCTGGAGTCCTGATCAAACAGCAGAAGCCAATATATTCTCCCACTCCTAAGGTCTCCGGTGAACTCCCAGTATTTCCCTGTCAGCACACAATTATCCATTGCCCGGCATCAATGCCACCCAGGGTGACTCAGTAGGACAGAGTAGAGTTGCCCAATAAGGGTGTTCAAGGGTGTAAGTCTTACAATAATTGAACAGTGCCACATCTTCCTTCCTCAGAACAGCTGGTGGGTTCAAACTCTCTACCTTCTGGGGGGCAGCCGAGCACTTTAACTGCCATGCCACCAGGGCTGCTCTTATATCCAGGGTCTTGTAGAACATATACTGTCTGAGAATGCTGATTATTGGAGAAGTAAGCAATTGCAGGGGCCAAGAGAAAAACTGCCCTGATGCACTAGGTGGTGCTGCAGATCACAAGATGAGGACTGTGTCCTAGGCCTGGGTGATCCTGACAGTTTTCTCTCTGGAAGGATCAAGGGAAGTCAGTACACTACGGTATATACTGTCGATTTACTTACTGTTCAATGTAAGACACTTCAACTTGCTGCAGCTGACTTCTCATCGACAAAATGGGAAGAAGGAAGGTTTTCTCTATTGAGGACTTAGTGTCTGAGAGGTGAGAGCATCGTGCAACTCTGCTCACACTCGGGGATTTAGGGTACCATCCCATGTCGGCATCAGGGAAACAGGTTCAGGAGAACTGAGAAAAGACCGCAGAATCACACAGCCAATCTCTCGAACCGTGACAGGTGGTTGGCAATGAATTCTGAGTATGGATTTCTCTCTCTCTCTCTCTCTCTCTCTCTCGCACATGGTTCTACTCCATTGCCCCCACAATCTCACTGAGATTGTTGCCAAAGTCGAGTTCAGCTCACCAGAAACTTGTGTCTCAGAGTAGAACTGTGCTTCGTTGGGTTTCCAGTGACTGATCTTTCAGAAGTCGATTGCCAGGCCTTTCTTCTAGGTGCCCTGCATAGACTCGAACCTGCAGCCTTTTCTTTAGCAGTGGAGTGCTTCAACTGTGTATCCCACCCAGGGTCTCCATGACCTTATTACGTCACATGAAAGCATAGAGGTGGCTCTTAGCTATGGTCCACGGAGGTTTGGCTATTTTAGAATAATGGGCTACCTTTGTGACCCTGTATTATGTCTTTTATTTGTAATGCATTTAAATGACAATCTGCGAGGGATCAGTGGCAGCCTAGCCTAGGTAGAGATCTTGCAGTATGTCTGGAGCTATAGAACCAGTTTAGATAAGGAGGGTGATGCCAGAGACAACTGCTCCCTCATCACCACATGTCCTCCCAGAAGTACCACAGCCTTCCTGGGTATGTGACTGCGGCCAGACCACTCAGAAACAGGGGACCGACTGGGGAGTTCATAGAAAGCACCAGGCCTGGAGGGGGAGCGAGGTCTTCTTGGCAGCAGACCTGAGAAATGGCAGGCACACCAAGGCGAGGCCTTCCCGCCAGAACCAACCTGTGCTCACAGGCACACATGTCCTGATAAGTGGCACCGTCAATTCTTAACTGCAGACAAGCCTGGCTTTGAAAGAGGCAACAAATATACTTCGACATTTGTTCCCCGGATTGGGAGCAGGCTTATCTCTTGTTTCCAGTAAGTCTGCTCACCCTTGGCCTGTTCTCTGAGTATTCAGTGGAGGAGACACTAGCGCTGACAACCAGAGGCCTTCCTGAAATGACTGCCTATGGCGTGTCCACAGGGAAATGGTGAGGGGCTCCAGAGCTGCAGTGCTTACAGACTAGCTGCTTTTCTGAGCCCTTCACACCGAGGGAGCCCCGTCCTTGCTGCCTGCCAGACAGTTGAACACTGGCTCAGCTCCATCCCAGCCTGTAAGAGGTACAATGGGCTCACATCCCATGCTCTGCTTATTAAAAATTGCCAGGAGTGAGAAACATAAATGTTACACCGCTTAACCCACCAGCAGGGGCGCGTGACTCTGCCTTGTAGGGTTGTCAAGCCCTGGTGGTAGAGTGGGTCACACATTGGGCTGCTAATCGCAAGCTCTGCAGTTCAAAACCAACAGCTGCTCTGGGGGAAGATGGGGTTTACAATGATTCCTGTAAGCCGTGGAAATCCATGGACGGGGATCTTCTGTCCGGTCCTGTGGAGTCACCACAAGTTGGCATCCACTCCCAGTTAGTGAGTCGGAGTGTTTTGATGGTCAGCTCTTGGTCTATGGTTGAGAGCTCTTTAAAATAAAAAGAAAAAACAAAAACAGACAACTGGCCATTGAGTCCATTCTGACTCCTAGTGACTCTGGTGGACAGAGTAGAACTGCTCTTTTGGGGTAAGATGTCACTGGGAGTGCAAAGCCAAGCCTTTCTCCCTTGAGCAGCTGGTTGGTTTGAACTGCTGACTTTGTGCTTAGTAGCCCAAGGCATAACCACCACACCCCCAGACATCCAGTGTGTAGGATAGAAATGGTCAATTTACAGGCAAGTCAGTCAGTTGTCATTGAGTCGATTCCAACTTATGATGGCCGCATTCATGCTAGAGCAGAACTGTGGTGCATAGGATTATCCCTGACTTATTTCCCATAAGTGGATCACCAGACCTTTCTTCCATGGCCCCTTTGGGTGAACGCACATAGCAGCCAAGAACATCAGCAGGAACTCCACAGGCAAGCCAAGAAAGCCTCAACTCTTGCTCCTATACTTCTAAGCTTCAAGAGGAAAATTGTCCGCAGTCCTCCCCGTGAAGGAATCAACTGAGCACAGGACAGAACTGACAAGAATGGATAGAATTTGGGGGTCATCTACATGCCAGGTATCACAAATTCTGAGTGTTTCTGCAGGTGATTCTCTCTGTGCCAGCCTTCTAATGGCCTGCAGTAGTTTTATCATCTTTCCCAAGTCACAGCTAAGGGAAAACAGAGTTCAGAGAGTTACCTGTCACCCCTCCTGGCAGAAACTGGATCTTCAGACCCAAGCTCTGGACATACTCTGATCTTCAGCTCAGAGCTTTCACATTTTAATAACCATCTGCCTCACCAGACTTTTGGTTTCACCTGTAGAGTTTCTGGTTCAATGGGGCTGGAAGAGGGAGGAAGCTTCTAACTCCTTATTTCAGTGCCCAGGTGCTTGTGCTGCTTGGTCTGGGAACACCTGGGGGGGGGCGGTGCTCTTCTGAATGCCAACATCAAATCCAATACCCAAGACAGGAAGTCATAGCTCCAGACTACCAGGAGGCAGTGAGATTCTGGTCTGCATGTTCTCTGATTTGGGAGATGGCAGGAAGTGTACTTCTGCATCCCAAGAGTAACCAGAGGCATCCTTGGCCCTCCCATCACCTCCGGCTGCCTCCCCATCTGGCTCAGAGCCCCTGCATGCAGCCCCACCCCTCTGATAATGGTACTTTCTCACCTCCCTACCAGGTTCACCTTGTGGGGAGTGGACAACACAGGACGGCGCTCCAGGCCAAGTGATGTGATTGTGAAGACCCCTTGCCCTGTGGTGGATGATGTCAAAGCCCAAGGTAATTGAAACAGAGGCCTGCAGATGCTGCAAAGTCTGATACCTCTTCCTTGCCAGGAGGCAAGAGGGCCCAAAGGAATTCAGGGGAACAGCCCAGAGCAACCCCTCCAGAAAAACAGCATAGCCTGTGTGCTCCGCTAGACAAGGTCATGTACCCTGCTGTGTCATGTAGCCCGTGGATCAAGGTGTTGGGGAACAGCTCACGCATGCCCAGTCTCGCACTAGGGATCTGGGGAGTTGCTCCCTCAGAACACTCGGCAGACCTCTCACTCTTTTCACATGTCTGGGCACATTTGACAGACTGCTTTGAATCAAACTATATCAACACCAGAGATTTAGAATAAGTTGTCCTATTGGCACTACCTGTCATTTGGGAAGGGTTTAGCTTCTATCAATGCCCCTTCACAGAAAGGGCACATTTCATGGTCTCATTTTATAAAGATGCTGGGCCTTGGCCCCTGCTCTGTAACTTTCTAGTCCCTACCCCCATAAATGGTGTTTGTCCTGGACACTACTTCCACAGGGCTCTCATGTTAATGAAGGCTGTCTGACCCCCACTCTTATCAGTGTCATGGAATCATTGACCTGATCTTACTGGCACATTAACGGAGACATTGCCTGATACTGGCAGAGCAAGTTTTTGCCGGTTTCAATCAGAGAGCTAGTGTGCTTTCTGCCCGTACCCCTCAAAACACATGTAGATGGCTCCTACCTCCTGTTGTATTGAGGTGGGCGTGAGGGAGGGAGACAGAGCCAGAATGAACAGTCCAAGAGGAAATACGTGAAGCCTCAGGAGGATGAGGGGGTGAGGGAGCCACACCTACTTTAATATAAACCCCGGTATTTGTGTGACACCCTCCAATTTCTGGAAGGGTTTTCAGCACTTTTGCCTCATTTAAGCTCCATGGTATGTTAAGGGCATTCTGATTTTCAACTTAAACTTTTGATCTAATCTGGCACCTTGCTAAACTTCTTGAGTGTTTGGCATTCATCTTAAGACGGAGAGCAGTGTATTTCCCGGGTCTGCTAGTTCATCAGTGGGGAACTTCCAGTCCACATGGCCAGCTGCCTGCTGTCTATTCTCCCCAGAAGCCTCAGCATTCCAGCCTGTTGACTTTTCTGTTTCAATGACATACCCTTTCCACTTCCGCCGCAGGGCCTGTGCACATGGTGACTCCAGGTGTTGGGGAGGGGCTGCATCACAGAGTTTCTCTGCACTGTCATATTCACAGAAGTAGCTGGCAAGACTGTTTTGTTGGGTGGGTTAGGACCACGAGCCTATTGGTTAACTGCCATTCCGTTTCTAAGAAGTGTCTGTCTGCTATCATCACCTGCCCTTCACCTGTCACCTTTCTAGACAGGAAGGTCCATGAGAACAGAATCCTGGTCTCTTTTTGACTCTCCTCATGCCTCTAGTACCCAAAAGGTGGGTTAAAGAAGAAACTGGAACCACACTGTCCAGGTTCAAATTTCTGCTCTACTACCTAACCTTGACCTTGCTTGACTGTAAACATGTCTGCTCCACCTTAAATAGGTTACTTAACCTAAAGCCTCAATTTGCTCACCTGTAAAATAGAGTGCCCTTAGCAGAACCCTAGGTAGGAAGGTTTATACCGAGGATTAAATTTACTGATTTAAGAAATTTGGATTAGTTTGCCAATGTTACGTGTTTATTTAATCATCATGAACCGCCATGGGTATCATTAACCAAGTCTGGACCCCCCCCCCCCCATCTAATAGAAATCTAATAAATATTTATGGGGTGAATGGAAGGATACCTGCATTTTACAGAAGTGGAGACCAAGCTTCATAGGAGGGTAAGGAAGTGGGGTGGCACCACATTGAGCAGAGCGTACACTCAGAATCTCTTCCTTACTTACTGAGGGCCTGGTGAGGAACTGGGCGGGGCAGGGCGGTTGGTGATGGTGATGGTGGTGTTGTTTATTAAATAAAGGCTCTGTCTGAATACTGATGAAGAATTAAAAAGCCTTCATTAAAAAAGAGAATCCAAGTGATATACTAAACACGCCCCCACCCCTTGCCCTCAGGAATATTAGCACATACTGGAATACAATAGTAGGATGAGGAGCTTTGAGGATAGGGCAGATTCAACCCCCTTTGAAGCGCGTGTTACCTGGTTTGATTAGATGATTATTTTTTTGTTTTGTTTTGTAGCAAGGTACACAAGTTGTATACCCCCTCAAGAGTGATTACATATGCAGTGCAGTGACAAGGGCTCCAGCCTTCCCATTGTGTCACCATTCTGTCTGTGCCCATATTGCTTCACCCTGGTTAACCTAAACTCTGGCCCTTACCATTGTCACCCATGCTCTAGAGTCACTGATGTCCATTTGACCTCACAGCAATGATTCTGTAGAAGAGCACTGCACTCAAGCCGATTGTTTCTATTGATCGAGCTAAACTGTTGTTGCATTTTTGAATGGCTTCAGGAGGAATATCAGTTCAAGGTTCAAATTTGTTTCCAAGCAATAGATTCTGAGTTCTTACAGTCTGTACGGGCCGAGGAAGCCCAGGGGAATGTGAATTCTGTTCCTCATTTCTCCTCCTTTTAGTAAGGATTTGTCTTTCACCATAATGGTCAGTCCTGGTAGCGAGGGTTCCATCCCTTATTCTAGTCTCATGAAAAAAAGACAATGGTTCCTAGGGTCAGTTCGACCTGAAGTCCCTATCCAGCTCTGATTTCTGAATTTCTTTCTTTGAACTGGGTTAAGTTGGAGTCTTAGCTGTTCCTTTATGGTGAAATGAACGATGGGGGTAAAAATTCCCAGATGATGCTCTTCTGGAAGGACCTCTGGTGTCCCATTCCATCATCTGTTGATTCCAAGTCAGAAAGGAGCAGGTGGTGAGAAGGTGTCTCAGCTGCGTATCTTTGGCCACGTTCGCTGACATCCTTGTTGGCAGCAGTAGGCGCTGTGGAGTTGGTTGTTGCTAGTTCAGTAGGCAGTAGGCTGCTGTGACATCAAGGAGTGATTAGCAGGCAGAGGGGATGCAGCCAGATGTTATATTCAGGGATGGTTGGGTAGAAAGCAGCTCTGGAGTGAAGAATAGCCAATGTAGGAAATCTTCCCAGGAGAGACCAAGGCATTGTTTTATCTGCTGGGCTCCTTTGAGTCAACTCCAGTCCCACAAAGGGTGTCAAGCTTCCTGTCTGCTTGGGTTCTCTAACCACGGAGTTTTGAAATCCCAGCAGACCAGCTGAGGGCAGGAGATAATTTAGAACTGTGAGAAAGAGTGAATATTCTCGGGTCCTGCTCTCCTTCAGCCAGAAAAAGAGTTCCTTACAAGGTAAGCGTGGAGATTAATGAGTTAGACTAATTGAGGGTATCCTTGAAAATTAATACTGTTCTAGCAGTTATATCAAAAACCATATGCTTTGCTTCCCTCCAACCCAGATGGTGATCATAAATAGAGCCTCCTTGGACCTGAATTAAACTCAAATAACAAATGGGAATTGCCTTTTAAGTAACCCAGAGCCTGACTTTCACTCTTAATTATCTAGCAAGAAACCAGAAGTCATTCCTTCCAGGAGCATTTTTCCTAGATATTTTTCCTGGGGAACTTTATCCCTTCTTGCCACAAAGTCTATGGTGCACACAAGTTTCTACCAATATTTTCCTGAAACTCGATTTCACCTAGAAAGGACAAGGGAATGTCACTAATAAAATCAACACTCTTGTCTGCCCTACAGGTTGGGTCATAAGAGTCTAAGTTTTTCTGAAGTTTCATTAAGAGAAGACCAATTTTCACCATACTTCTCAACACCCACCTCCTTTCTATGACCCCAAAAGATATATACCTATTCAGTCATTCATTTGCTCATTCCATGGTCATTTATTGAATCTTGATTTAGGTTCTAAAGAAGCAAAAATGATTAGACTCAGAATTTATCTTCATAGATTTTGCACACCTACTCAACACTTGTCAATTAACTCACTCTCTTACATTTCACCTTTATGAAAATAGTAAAAAAAATCTAAAAATTACAGCAAATATCTGGTAGCAACAAATGTTGAGGTATATGAAGGAAAAGTAGTGCTGGCTGTGGCAGTTAATCTTATGGATCAGGTTAGCTGGTCCATAATTCTCAGTGGTTTGGCAGTTATATAATGATGTAACATGGTAGTCATCTTCCATTCTGTGATCTAATGTGATTATTTTTATTTTCAAATAATACCAATATTTGCATAGCAACCTGGTCAACGGAACTTAACCATGTCAATGAATGAGGAGTAGGTATAATATCATTTCAAGAATTATATTCTCTCAGCCAATAATAATACTAAAGCAAAAAATCATCACATGATTCTGACTCATAGTGTACTTCCCATCCTAAATACTGATTTTAGACAATAGAAGCAAAAATCTCTGCTTCATAATAAAAACTCTTCGAATATATAATATTCCTTCTAGAATCTTGCTAAGACAAACACAAGAGTAGGGAACAATGACCATAAGATTTCAGGAGTCATAGAAAGAGGATATGATCATTAATCTACCAGGGAGCACATTTCATGTGCTTCACAGTACCTGATCACCTGAATACAATTATGTGAAACTAGACAAGTTACAGTTTAAGGTGAAGATCATTTCCTTGGTTGCATTCAGTCTATCCAATGGTTAACTGTTGCTAAAACATGAAGCAGGATAAACAGAATGGAGTCTTAAAAAATACAAGATGGTATAAATGTGAACCAGGCACTGTCATTTAAAATTGGATCCAAGTTGGAAGGGGGGAGATCAGTTAGAAGGCTATGACTATACAAACAAGGAATGATGTTCAGATGAGGATGATGGTGGTTGCTGTGATCAGGAATTCAGAAGTAGATCACCAGAACCTTCTCACGAATTCACATTGGTCTGAAAGGTCCCTTATAATCCTGTTCAGGCCTCACAGTAAGCAAGCACTGACTGTGGCAGGTATGATTGAGGAGAATTGGCTGGGAATCAAGCCTGCATCTCCAGTATATTTAGGGAAACTT
Organism: Nesogale talazaci; assembly: GCA_004026705.1. Lineage (NCBI taxonomy): Eukaryota > Metazoa > Chordata > Mammalia > Afrosoricida > Tenrecidae > Nesogale > Nesogale talazaci. Next base: position 14,082 of record PVJH01016695.1, read on the forward strand.
TTACCAATGATCCACCCCTGCTCATGATGATAGTGACAGAAGCATTGGAAATGATCCCATCCTGAACATATTTTAATGGTAGAAGCAAAAGAATTTGTCAGTTTATTAGATGCAGACCATTGGACCATGAGAGAGAAAATGATAACAGTATTATGATTAATTTTCCAAAATGCTGTTGAGGTGTTCAAAATAGTCAGGGAACAAGAGGAGGATGACTTAGTACAACACCTTGAAACTGCCCCCACCAGACCTCAGTAGCCTAGGTGAAGGCAGAGAGAAAGGAAGAAGAGGAAGCAAGCTAACGTTGACAGTGCTAGAAATTGGAAGCATACGTTATTTTAGGTAGGGAAGGATATAAATGCAACAAAGATCCTGGAGAGGTGGAGGAGACAGAGGACTGGTGGAGGTGATGGGAGGCTTTCATAGGATGGAAGAAGAGGTGTGATAGCAGTAAGAAGTACGAAAGTGGTGAAAGGAGGTTATAGTCACAGTATACAATACACTCCTCCCTTACTTGGTGTCATGGTTAGGTTCTAAAGACCAGGTTATTATGCACAAAGATGCATTGTGTGAAAATGGAAGATCACCACATGGGATCACAAAACAGGGTAATGACAGCATTACATTACAAAGAAGCACAGCACAGATAAGTTCACATAGACCCTTGACCATCACAACCAGGGTACTCTTGCCTCCCACTCAGATCTATTACACCAAATGTGTGTTGGTAATACATAAAATAACTAGATAGTAGGTTTTTTACTATTTTAATGTCCAATGTCAGATAGTAACACAGTCAATAAGTGAGGAGTGCGTGTATTAAGATTTACAATTTCAAAGGTGAAGTAGTTCTTGGGACAAATGATTGGCTTTGGTGTCAAACTCTCTAATTTTAAAGAGTCCCGTCCTCCCCAATTTGGGCAGTAAAATCACCTGATGTGACGACGATAGTAAATGAAGTGGAGAAGAAAACTGTGAACCAGATGTCAGGTAGCTGAATGGATGTAGAAGCATGATCAGGGAGAGGTTATGTGGAAATAAGAAGAGGGAGCTGAAGAGCATGAGTTCTCAAAGTGCAGGGATTTTTACCTAGAGATGGAAGAGTAGCCATCTGCAAGTGATCACGGGAAACTGGGAGACTATTGTTTCCTAGGTCTTTCAGTCTTAGAAAATACTCGAGTGGGTTTCAGCTAATAGAAGGCTACAAAAAAAAAAGTGTGTATCATGCTCAGGAGGAGAAGGAAATCTTTTTTTTTTTTTTAATATCCTCAACACTCGTACGTGGATTCCAGAAGGAGAAAGCAATGTTTTGAGAGACCGAGGTGGTACAAAACAGTGATTACCACCAAGGTTCCCATCATTGATAGCAAATCACCTAGACACTTGTTAAAAATGTCAGTTCTCAGGGCCTGTCCCAGACCTAAAAAGCTCTGGTGGTGTAGTGGATTGCTTTGGACTCTGAACCACCAGTTGCTTCAAGGGAGATGGGGAAAACTTTTCTGCTCTTGGGAACATGTACAGCCTCAGAAACCCACGAGGGCAGATCTACACTGCCCGGTGGGGTCACTCTGAATGGGAACTGATTTATTAGTAATGAGCACTCCAGACTTAGAGCAAAGCCAAACAACATGATGGGAGCAGATGGCCCCATCTTTCTCCCATCGAGACAATGGTTGATTTGAACGCCGGAAGCCTGACAGCTAGGGCACAGTGACACCAGGGCTCTCTGTCCCACAGTACGGATGAGGAACATTAGCGGGAGTCTCCAATCTGTGTTTCAACAAGATATCCGAGTAATTCTGAATCACCCTCAAGCTTGCAACCCTTGGTGGAAATGAAAGGGTCCTTTGATTGTTAACCAAAAGCTTAACAGTTAGAAACCAGCTGGCTCTTTGGGAGAAAGACATGTTGATCTGCTCCCATAAAGATGACAGTTGGTGAAGCCCTGTGGGATTGTCCTACCCTGTTGCATAGGTTTGCGATGAGTCAACATTGGTTCCATTGCATCCAACAACAAAAACAAGATCACTCTTCGCAGTGAATAGCTTTCAGAGAGAATCTAAGAGAAATACATTGAACTGAAGGGTCTCTCATTCTGAATTGTATAACATGCTGGATTTTACACATTGTATCTGCTTGGAGTGACGGTAGAAGAGGCTCTTGTATGCCTGTAATCATGGGGTCAGGTTCCTCTAGTACCATGGCAGGTCCAGTCTGCGGGGCCTGTAGTCAGTCCTTCATGCTGCTCAGGCACTGTTTGCTCTGCAACAATCACCACAATCCCAAACCAAGTCGCTTTCCCCTGCTGCCTGGGTCTCACCTGTTGTCTCTGTGTGAGTCAAGCGTACCCAGGCCATAGCTGCATGAGCGTTAGTGCTTCATGGGCGGCAGTTGTGGATCAACAACGGACAGATGCTGGAAATCAAGCCTGCAACCTGTTGGCCCCTGGATGAGCTGGGGATCCAGTAATCTCATGAATTGTCTCTGGAAAATTGTAGCCATCAGCTTGTTAGGAGGGTTTGACAGCTCCATATTGCAGTCCTGCAGGTTTACTCTCCTTCTAGTTGGCCTCATTTCCCTTCATCCCCACTCCTGCATCCCTAGGATTGCCCTGCCCAATAAAGGATGACTAGATGTGTTTTTGCCTCTGGCTCTATATTTGTTGGCTGAAAAAGTCTAAGACTATGACAACTAAAATTGACTTTATAGATACTCTTATCCTAGGCGTTCATAGAGCAGGAGAGAAAACTGAAGACCAATGAGTCAAAGGTAAAGTGAATTACTGAAACCATTCTCCTTTGGCTCCAGGGGTAGTATTCTGTCACATTATGCACTCTGGCACCCATGCATAATATATGGTGGTAAATTTGAAAGTATTACTACAAAATGGCCAAAACTTTTATAAGATAAAAAGATTAAACAGTATAAACTTTTGCTCCTTAGCATATCCTCCATCCAGGTTGATATACTGCTGAGGTGGTGTTTCTAAGTCTTTCCTGAAAAACTCCGTGTTCTCCCATTTGCACCATATCAAAATGGCAGTTTGAACATCCTTAAGGGTCCCAAATAATGTTCCTTTCGAGTGCTCATTGAGTTCATTAGGGTCGAAAGGGGTAAGATCACAGCGGTAGAGTGGCTGGTGTAAGGTTTCCAAGGAAATTCTGATGGATGAGCCCTTGCACGCCTTGAAGAGTGAGCAGGTGCATTGTAGTGAGGGGGATGAAAAGAATCCTGGTGCAAAATTCGGGTCTTTTTCTCATCAATTGAGGTTTCAATTTTCTTACAACTTCTTCCTAAGTCCCCATAATTATCCTTTGTTCTTCAAGAAGTTGTATGAAGTTTATATCTTTGGGACCCTTCCCCTGCCCCCTCCACCCCCCTGCAAAGATACAATAACCTTCTGAGCTGGTCTCTCTACCTTGCTTTTCATTGGTCCAGCAATTCCCCCTTGGAAGCTATTGTTTTAATTACACCTTGTTCTTACCACATCATGTTGGTCAATTTAAGACTCATCGCCCATTGTGATTTAATCCATCTATCCCACCAAATTACAATCGTTAGCTTGCATCTTGCTTGAAAGACAAATGGAATAAATCAGCTCTATAAACTAGCTATTCTTCACATGACACTCTTTCAGTGTCATTAAGATGTCCTGATAGACTCACACCTAGCTCCAAGATCACTACCTTCAAGTTGATCCTAATACATAACGACCCTATCAGATAGAGGAGAACTGTTCTTTTGGCTTTCCAAGACTGTTTGTGGGTGTACAAAAGCCTCCTCTTTCTTCCAGAGAGTGGCTGGGGGGTTTCAAGCTGCTGACCTTGCAGTTAGGAGGCCGATGTTTAACCCATAAAACCACCAGGTCTCCAATGAGACTGAAACAAGTATACTTTTTAGGGTCCTTGACTGCAGCCACCAGTTGCTTGCAGATTTTCACAGTTTGGGATAAATTCATGTGTGTTATGACCTGGAAGCCAAGTAACAATAGTTTTGACTTAGCCTGAGAGGCATGTGTATGTCTATGTGTTTGTATATCTTATTTATTTGTCTTTCCTTTATTCCACAGAAATAGCAGATAAGATCTACAACCTCTTCAATGGCTACACTAGTGGGAAGGAACAACAGACTGCCTACAACACCCTCCTGGATCTGGGCTCCCCCACCTTACACCGAGTCCTCTACCACTATAACCAGCACTATGAGAGTTTTGGAGAATTCACCTGGCGGTGTGAGGATGAACTAGGCCCCAGGTAATCAACACTGTTAAACACTGTTTACGCAAAGGTGGGCAGTTCCAGCACACGCAGAGGGACCTTGAAAGAAAGGCCTGCCAGTCTTCTTTAAAAAAGTCACATCCGCGGAAACGCTTCAGTGCATAGCTGGAAACATTAACATACCAGATAGAATCAACCCTGTGACAACGGGACATTGAACAAATATCGTGGTTTCTTTAAGGCCATTTGCTACCTCCTATGCCATCAATTTGCATCCATCTATACCTTTACAGATGCCTTGGATGAGCTTAGGAACTTGGAGAAAAGAATTAAGTCCTGTGCTTAGGGGGTGCGCAATTCATGTCGTTTAGGCAGGGTACACTGTAGTTAAAAAGTTAAATCATAGATGTATTTCTTGAACTTTGGGCTGGAAAATCACTTCACTCTTCACCTAGTTCTCTCCCTCTTCATTAGGCTGACACAACATTCATAGGTTGAAACAGTTTCACTCCTCCAGCCTCAAGACTATCAAATTAAAAAACAAACTTACCAAAAGGGCAGAATGGCCCCTGTGGGTTCCTGAGGCTGTAACTCCTTATGAGAAGATAAAGCCTTGACATTCCTACTGAAACATCTGGTGGTTTTGAACTGCTGACTTTCTGATTAGCAGCCCAACACATAACCACTGGGCCACCAAGATTCCTAACGTTCAGTTCATTCTGGCTTTGTAGCCCTGATAGAGTGCTTGGAAAGAGAGGGAGGAGAAAAAGAGGTAGGGGTATCACTTCTTTTCTCCCTATATAATGGTTGCCTACTCCTCCTTTGAGAAAGCAGACTTACCCTGAAAATCTCAGACTTTTTACGTAGAAATGCTTCCAGATTAGGAACTCAGGAAGAAGAAACCCAAACAAGAATAGTACAAAGACTGAGAACTGCAAAAGAAAACATAAAACAACATAGTTGAATGTTCTGGCACTTAAAGAGTACCTACACTATAGCAACTTAGGTCAAAGTTTCACTCAGAAGTTATCCCACCCATCCATCCACCCACCCATCCATCCATTCACCCACTCCCCCTGCCTAAGCATTCATCTATTGTGTCAGACTAAACTGGAGGGAGTCTCTACTTCAGAGTACCTGCGGCTACCTGCCTGGAAACTTCCCTGGAAGATCACTTGGGTCAGGATATTCCTACATATTTTCTTTCTTTTGAAAAAAGCATGGAGTATAGAGTTGACTTGCAGAAATGAAGTGATTTCACCAGTGAGATAAGTCAAGATCTTTCTGTACTTCATAAATTATTTCCTGATGTTGTAAATGGTGTTAGTTCTTAGACAAAGAGATCCCATCACATACTAGGGCATAAAGAAATATAGAAGGAAATTGTGATGTATTTTGTCTCAGTTTTCATAAAAACAAAACCTAGACTAAAAACCAGAGGCATATTTAAAAAGGTTTTAATTATTATTATAATTATTATTATCTACCTATGGTTACAAAAAAGCACAAACAGACTCATGCCATCAACTCAATGACGACGCATAGCCACCATCTGTGGGGTTGGGGACTGTAACTGTCGATCGGGGTGAAGAACCCAGTCTTTCTTCCAGGGAGCTGTTGAAGATTTCAGCCTGTGGACCCTGCAGATTGCATCCCAATTCTTAACCACGACACCGCTGGGGTTCCTGTAATCACCTTATAACTGCTTATACCTCATATCCTACACCCTCCAACTCTCTGTCCTCCTGGACACTTTCCCCATGCTCCTCTTCTCTCTTATACCCCACTTTCCCTTCTAAAAGTGCTTATGTCAGGAAGTGCAAATGTCACCATTTGGCTAAAGAACAATGAAATCGGCCTCTGAAGAAGCACACAGCATGCCAGCATAGTGTTTCCATTCACTTCATATGCAGTTGACAGTTGAACACAATAAGGAAGATGGAGGGAAAAGCAATGGGTTCAAAATATGGTGTTGGCAAAGAATTCGGAAAGAGCCCTGGACCACCAAAACAATAAGTAGATCTGTATTGGAAGAAGTAGACCCAGAATCCTCTTTGGAAGCAAGATGCCAAGAGTTTGGAATGTTACCAAGAGAGACTCTTCCCTGGAGGGTATCATGCTTGGTGAAGCAGAGGGCCGGCAACACCCAGGAAGGCCTTGGATGAGATGGATTGACACCGTGGCTGCAACTCTAAGAACAATTGTGAGGACGGGCCAGAACCGGGTGGAGTTTCCTTCTGTTGTCCACTGGGTTGCTATCAGTTGAAACTCATTCAATAGTACCTAACAATGACAAGGGAGACATTGTACCTGCAGTTATTTCAAGGCCATTTAGACTGATTTTAAGATCTCTCTCTGGAGACTCAGTAGTCAGCATGGCAATACGCAAATGAAGAAAATGGGCAGGAGAGTTGATGGTCTTGCTGAAAATCTGTGAGCGGCAGCTTACCACACACCTTTCTCCCCAAATTCTTATCCCAGGAAGGTCTTCCATGTGTTCTACTGGTTTTCCCAGGGACCCTGGTGGTGCAATTGTAAGCACTCAGCTGCTAACCCAAAGTCATGTTGGTAGTTTGAACCCAATGGTAGCTCCATAGGAGAAGAGACTTGTTCATCTGTTCCTGGAAAGTTACCACCCCCAAAGCTCCATGGGTCAATTCTGCCTGTCATGCCAAGTGGCTGTGAGTCAGAATCAACTCGATGACACACAAATGCTGTGTCAACTCAATGACACAACAATGCTGGCCTGGAAGGCTATCTCTCAGTGGGGGGATGTGGAGTTATCATGATCATGAGAGCGAACCCTAGGCAAGATTGTGAAAATCCTCTGCCTTGATCCACATCAGCTCATTTTGTGATTGGTGGTGAGGTAGAAGAGGGTCAGTGGAGTAGCAGCCTCTTGTGAACAAGCAGAAAGGACTGTATTGCTCAGTTCAATTCCGTGCCATTAAAATCCATTGTGGCCTCCAGATTGAACTGAAGGTTGCCATGCTTTAAGAATGCCATCTTATACATTGGCACTACCAGAAGAAGGTCTGCAGGCTCCGGGTCGAGATGATCAAGCACAGACATGAATGAATTACTACTTTTAGCCAATGAACAGTGGACGTAGCAACAAAGACCACATACACAAATTTAATCCATTACGTTGAAAAGACAATTAGGATAAACTCCTTTATTTATCCCTGGAGGTTGATGTAGATGCTAGCCTTTACTCTTCTTTGACTCCACCCACCTCAAGAATATTTTGACAAGCCATGATGTACAGGTAGTAGGAGAGATTAAGGAGAAGGGCCAGCAAAGTCCCTGTTGAAGTGGATGATGATTTGGGGAAAGTCTGCTTGACCAAATATCAGAGGCTAGATCGTCCTCCTAAGATGCTAGGTAGTCACCAGGCAGAGTGTTGGATTTCCTGTGACCAGAACTTCAAACTAGTTCAGTCTAATTTGGCCGCTTGCTGAGAAGTTGCCTTTCTGCTCAAGGCACATGGAATCAGAACCTGTAGTTTAACAAGATCCCCGGGTGATCCTCATACACCAAGGTTTTTATGTAACTGGAGAGAGAATGGAAGATCAGTGACTCAAAGGTACAGTGAGTTACTGTATGCATAAGAATCACCCAGGGTAACAGTAGCTTTTGATTCCTGGTTCAATTTCAACTCATCAGAATGGGTAGGTGGAACCAGGAGTACCCTGTCTCCTGTGTCTGATCTACCATTAAAGTCGGAAAAAATAGGATGACCATTCAGTAACATCATACCATTCTTCACTCCTTGACGTTGCTGCTAAAATGCTGCAGCTTTCCTTCACCGTCACCTCTGATCCTCCCTACGCAGTCCCTCTGAGGAGCGCAGTGCTTCTGTCACCCCTTGGTGACAGACATGGCCAAAACAACAGAAGAGGAATGAAACATCAGTGTTCTTTAAAGCTTATTCTAAACAGGGTGCAGAGAGTTCCCATTTCTGGGAGGAATTGTTGATTAAAGTAGAAAAGAGATGTGTCTTTCATTAAAAAGGGAGCTTGGCGAGCCACACATCCTGTCGGGAGTACTTCTCTTTGAAGATCCCTGAACAGTATCTGAGGTTTCATATGAGTTTCTTCTAAAATAGATGCTTCCCTTGTGAGGGTCTCTGATCTTTGAGGGTCCTGCTCTTCAGTGCTTCTTAACTCTTTCAAAATCAGTTTACTTGCTGCTTTGAATTTTTTGTTGAAGCCATGAGTTTTCAACAATGAATGGCATATTGAATGAAATTTCAAAACATCATTAGGCAGTATGTGTTGGTGGGATGAAAATAACTCAACAACCTATTTGCGACCCTAATGACCATTTTAAGTATAAAAAAGATATACACAAAGGTATTTTATTATTTCATATGGTTAATTCTTAAATAAGAACAATAAAAGAGGTACACAAAACTAGATCTTGTTATAAGAAAGAGCTTTAAAATATTGATGTAAATAGTAAATAATACATGACCAATAAAACTTTTATTTAAGATATTTCCATATTGCTTCTGGATGGGCTTCCTCACTTGGAATATCTTCATTTTTATCTGAGCATCACTGGCTATCTATTTAACCATCTTTTGACTATAAGAGTAGGATCCCATTCCTTTAGAGGTCAGTCAATTAAACAATAGTCATTGTGTTTGATGTGTTCTCCAAACACCTGATGTTCATCTTTGAAAATGCTCTTTCCTCTTTTGCTGAATGTACCTCAATTGTTGTGGCAGTATCTTTAACTGTTTGAACACTTTCAGAAATTGCGTAAATTCAATCATAATATTTGTGGGAATTTGTAGTGTCACACAAAGCTGAAGTGAATGGCAGTGTGTCACCCTATGATTGACACTTTTTCGCTTTGTGTCTTATATTTGTTTACTGAAATAACAAAGCCAAGGGAATAAAAATGTAGTATTTCATCAAAAGAATCATGAGTTTTATGAAATGAATAAATCTTCCAAAACATACTTCATCTAATGGTTTTACACTGATGGATAGAGTGGACATTACACCACATGCAAAGAATGTGCTTTTGCACAGATGAATGTTAAGAGAGAGAAGTAAGGTGTGTAAATTTGCGATTTCTACATTAGAGGAAACCCTGATTACAAGTGCCATTTTAACCACAAACTCAACAAAAAAATTAAGTATAGGTTCTGCCAAACTGGTGCAAAGTGGCTGAATCCGCCACCACTGGTAATATGGCTTTTGACACAATTAGCAGGGCATATTGTGGCCCAAGGGCATTTCTGGTGCCCAAGTTGGGAGATCAAACTTGTTTCTTCAAAATCACGCCATGACACAGATTCCTGCCAGACATATAGTGAATCCTGCAAGTAAGAAAGCATTTTCTTGGTAAACATCAAGAGTGAATCAAAACAAAACCCGTTACCACAAGTCAGTTTCAACTCAAGTCAGGTCACTAAAAGGTTAAATTTTGAGCCAAACCCACTGAAGTATGAAAACTGGATACTTTTGATTTCTTGCAAGGATGATACGACAGTGAAATTGTGCTGAGAGCCCCTATCCATGCCATAGGTCAGAAAAATGATCCAACTCAATGTAGAAAGTATAGAGCAATATCATTACTATCACGTAAAACTTTTCTGAAGATAATTCAGAACTGATTGAAACAGTGCCTCCACAGGGAGCTGCCTGAAATGCAAGCTGAATGCGGAGGAAGATGTGAACTCAGGGATCTCACTGCAAATACCAGAAGAATCTTGGTTGAATGAGGAGAATGACAGAAAGATGCTATTCTGTGTTTTACAGCTCTGCAAAGGCGTTAGATTAGGTGGATCCTAACCATCTACGAGTCACATTGCAAAGAATGGGAACCCCACAACACTCAATTGCATTCATGTGGAAACTATACATGCACTAAGAGGCGGTTGCTTCAAAAGAACAAGGGACTTCTGCACGTTTTTAATACATGAGGGCTTTGGATCAGGGTAGTATCCTTTCACCAGACTTACTCAACCTGTATGCTGTGCGAATAAACCAAGAAGCTGAACTACATGAGGAAAAACACAGTATTAATATCTGAGGAAGGGTCAATTAGAACCAGTGATATGCAGATAACACAGTCATGCTTGCTAAAAGCACAGAGGGTTTGAAACACTTGCTGGACAAATAATCAGAGAAGCTGAACTCTATGAAGATGAACATGGAAACAGGATTTGAATAAGACTTATTAACAAACTTAGATATAGAGATGACATAACCTTGCTTGCTGAAAGTGATGGTTTGAAGCACCTGCAAATGAAGATTAAAGGCGATAACTTTCAGGATGGATGACAATTCAATGTAAAGAAAATAAAAATCCTCACAATTAGACCAATAGTCAACATCATGTTTTATGGAGAAAAGATCGATATCAAGGATTTTATCTTCTTTTGGATTCCCAACCAAAAGCAGTCAAGAAATCAATCACGCATTACATTAACTGCAAAGACTTTTCTGAAGTATTCAAAAGCAAAGGTTTTACTTTGAGGATTAAGGCATGTCTCACCCAAGAAGTAACGTTTTTAATTGCCTCAAAGGCATGTCAGAGCTGGACAAAGAATAAGGAAGACAAAGGGAAACTGAAGCATTTGAATTATGGTATTCAAAAAGAATATTAAAGTTCCATGGACTGCCAGAAGAATAAATAAATCTGTCCTGGAGAAAGCATAGCAGCAATCTTCCTTAGAAGCCAGAATGGTGAGACTTTGTCTTATGGACTTTGCAAATGTTTCAGGAGAGTTTGGTCCCTGGGAATGGACATCAGCTGTATAAAGTAGAGGGTCAGCGGCCATGGGGAAGACCCTAAATGAGATGGATTGACCCAGTGACTACAGTAATGTGTTCAAGCATAACCATCCGAGGAGGGTGTAGTGCCCCCTTCTGTTGTCACAGAGCACTGGGAGTCTGAGCTGTCTTCAAAGTAACCCCTAACACCACCATCAATATGTGTCGCACAGCCTCATGCTTTCTATTCTCAGCCCTAAGGGGTACCTCTTTTACAGTCTATCCATTTGGGGTGGCTGCATGCTTCTGCTTCTTTCTCCCTCCGAGAGCTGCAGTGACTCAAGTGCCTTCGTGTTTTCTTCTTTTCATTCTGCTGATCAAGGCTTACAGGCAGTGGACCATAGAGTGTCCAAGGGTGCTGGAGAAAGGAGGTCTGAGCTTGTCTGCGGGTGCCCGCGACAATGCAGCTGAGAGACCACATTGTCTCCAGAATAACTTGTGTCAGTGTGACCCAAAGGCAAAGTCGCATCACTGCATGATAGGTACCTGGACGAAGCCTATTGGTTCATGTCTTAAACCCTTCATCTGATGCTTCGACTCAGTTCAGAAATAGCATGAGAAAGGGAAATACTCAGCTGGTCATATCAATCATCATTCTGTGATTAAAAACAAAAGAAAATTTTAAAATTGCTAGCTTTCAACACTGCTCTTAGGATTTAAAATAGATGTTAAGTTCCCACTCCACAGTTAATTTTCTCAGGCACATCTATCTTTATTTTTTTTCTGATTGCATTTTGTTCCTCAAGGAGCCTTTCAATGGCTCTATTGCTATCCTACTAACTGACTCATTCACTTATACACTCATTCCTTTTCTTGACAGTCCTGCATGGTGAAGCCAATGTGCTGAATGCCAAAGAGAACAATACACAAACAGAACAAGGCAGTGGTTCTCTCAAAGTTTATAGTCCAAGGCTAAAACCAATCCCAACGTCATTCTTCTCTGCCCTACTTGAGGTTGTAGACAGGATGCAAGTGTGCCAGAGATGGTTTTCAATGGTTGGTTTTTCACAAGCAAACCAAGGACTAAAAATTCCCACCTCTAGGTCAGAAGGCAAGGACTTGTATCATTTGCACCCCTCAATGACTCCAAAGTCTCACACCAGTATTGGCTCTGCGCCCTCCCTGGTCTCCTCATATTCCTAACCTATGTATCCTCCATGTTTGATCCATAGGAAAGCTGGCCTCATCCTTTCCCAGCTTGGGGATCTCAGCAGCTGGTGCAACGGACTTCTCCAAGAACCCAAGATAAGCTTGCGCCGCAGCTCCCTCAAGTACCTGGGCTGCCGTTACAGCGAGATCAAGCCCTATGGGCTCGACTGGTCAGAGCTCAGCCGGGACCTCCGGAAGACGTGTGAGGAACAGACTCTGAGTGTGCCCTACAATGACTATGGGGACAGCAAAGACATCTAGAATCATAATGCTGTTGAGGGACTGCTGCGGTGGTGCAGGAGAGGGCAGGGGACACGTGGGCTGGATGGTCGATTTTTTTTATATTTTTGAGCGGAGCATTCATTAAAACCCGGAAGTCAACATCTCCAGCAGGGAGAATGTGGCCCTTCCTCCCCGAGAGAGTCCTTCAGTATGGTGTACTCCCTCAGCATGGTCGTTCAGCCTGCTGCCCAACGGCTTCAGGCAGCAGCATTTTTCTGTTAGGGGCTCCTTTGAGATCATTTTGCAGTTCATTTTTGTTCATTTCTTTTTCCAAGAAATTCATCGACATCCTCAAGTGAGCACGCTCTTTCCCACCAAAAGTGTGGGCCTCTGGCTCACCCCATACTAACTAAGGTCCCGAGTCCATTGAAACTGGGAGCAGAGAAATGGTCAGAATGTTAGAGACAGGTATTCTTGAGAAAGATGTCCCACTCTCTGAGCCTGAGTCCAGCTCCCAGAAAAGACAATGAGAGCGTTGGGGAAAGGGCCCCTAACTAGACCACAAAATTTCTTTTGGGGGGCAAGGTGGGAGTTACTATTTGCCATATTCACACCTCAAAGACTGACCAGTTTCCACGTGTGCCCCAATATAACACTTGGATTGGGGGGAGTGGAATCACTGCCCTCTGGTGGGAGTAGGAGGCCTAGCCTTGCTCCTGGAGAGCTGCTGCTGGATTTGAACCACCAACCCAGTGGGCCAAAGTCCCACACACAACAACTACGCCACCAGAGCTCAGCCCTACCACTTAGATTTTTAAATGATCCTGGACTTCAATATGGAGTCCACGATATGGTGGTATTAACAGCTAATGAGCCAACAGAAAGGTTGGTAGTCATGTCTACCCAGAGCTACATTGGAAGCAAGTCCTGTTCATTGGCTCCCCCAAATCAGCCATTGAAAGCCCAATGGAGCAGAGTTCTACTCTGAACCATATGGGGTTGATGAACATGCATCAGAATTGACTTAAAAAAATTTTTTTGTTGTTGGCATCACTGCCCTCTGGTGGGAGTGGAAGGCCCAGCCTTGCTGTTGCTGGATTTGAACCGCAAAGCCAATGGGCCACAGTCTCGCACTCAACCACTGTACCACCAGGGCTCAACCGACTTTTTTTTTTTTTAATGTTTCAACCCAGGACTGTGATGAAATGTCCCTCTGATAGATCCCTACCTTCTCTTTGTAACCTAAATGTTTGAGAGCCAACACACTGTCACCTGGGAAACCTCCTGAAATGAGATGAACTTTGAAAGAGAGCAAAATCACCCCTGTCAGATAGCTGCAGGGCCGCCAACCTGAAAGATTCTTCAGGAGACCATATTTTGGAGAAGATGTGAAGCCTATTGTTTAAGAAGAAGAAGAAGAAAACAAAGAACAAATAAAATGCAAAAACTGCTGTGCCTCCTTTGGATGAACTGCTCCAGATCACCAATAACTAGCCAAGCACCTGGATTCGCTTTTGTCCCATGCCTCTTCCTCTGGATCCATAGGGCCACTCTGTGTCTACTTGGGTCCAGGAGGGGCTGAGTACCGCCATGTCAGTGTTTTAGTGAACTGTAGCTATTGCCGATGACATATACATACACCTCCCCCTTTTATCTATTGTCCTCCTTGCAAAATTTGCCTAATTATGTTGCTGGTTTTGCATGTCTTTCCCCTGAGTGGCCATCAGCAAGCAGGAGGAGTCCACCTAATTGCTGGGAGATGGGCAGGCAAACACCAGAGTCTAAGGCAGGGGTGTTCCTGCACAGAGTATGGTCCCGTGACAGGAAGCTTAGTCTTTCCAAAAGCACCACACAGTCACGTTAATCAGACCCCTCCCTCCAGAGACCTGAGCGTGCATCTGCAGCTCCTTCTGCTTTTTATCAGTGATCCTTACTGAAAGCACCTGAGAAAAGTCAAGAGCAAAGCCTGGGGTCCATACAACCAGTCACTGAGCTGTATAGTCTTTTCAGTGATTGACAATGACAGATCACATATACTGAGTGCTTACTATGTTAGGCATTGCTGGGCGCACTGTACATAAACACACCATAGCATTCTCACAACCATCCCGCAACAGAAGTGCTCTTCTCCTATCTATTTCGGAGAAGGGGAAACCGAGGGGAAGAGAGGTTAGGCCATGTGCCCCAGATCCTTCATGCATCGCACACCTGAGCCCCAAGGTAGGAGTTTAGGCCATTAGACAGCAGCTCCCCAGGGCATTCACCATTCTACCAGTCTCAGTATGGTTTGCCCCAGTGTCTGTGCCACACAGCTATTCCAGCTGGGAGTGTGCCCACAGCACGTTACTTTCTCCAAGCATTCACCCATGGCAGAGATGTGCTCATGGGACAGTGGGAGGAGGAGGAGCCACAGTACACATTTTTCCTTCTGGAGCTGGAGCACACTTCGGGACCACCAGCTCAGTGTTCCCCTCCTGGTGACTGAGAGTGACATCTGTGATAACTTTCCACAGGTGTCAGCACTAAGCTGGCAGCCCAGGTGGGTTCCCTTCCCTCCCGGCCTATTTGAAAGATTGATGATGCATGCTCCAGTGCACCTGCCTAATAGACAGCACTCCATTCTGAGCCAAGGTAAGCAGTAAATGAAACTTCCCAGCGCCTGGTCAATACAGGAACTACTGTTAAAATATCTCAAGGGACATATTCTATTCACCTCACCCCGAACAGGGATGTACGTGTTATAGGTTGTTGGTGACCAATTGGCCCTGGCCAGCAGCAGCTGCTTCTACTCTTTTGTCATCCTTTTAGGCAAGGCCTGACATAGAGTGGAAGGCTGGTGAGGCTACTGCTATCTCTTGCCCCAGCATGCATGATATGTGAGTTGAGGGACCAGAGCGTGCCACTCCTCTTTTCCTCCTCTTGATTGTATTATAGGCAGAATATCTTCTTCTCTTCTTCCCATGCTTGCAGTTCCTCCATCTCCTTTTCACCCTACCGTTTTCTTTTCTGCAAACCCTTTTCCTTTATGTCCCCATGATACTCCTTTATGATCCTTTTTCTCCCACAGCTTCCACTCGTGGTCTTCTTACTGCATCTGTGTGCACCATTACCCTCCCCAACTCATGACTAGATCCCTTTTCTTTGAGGTTAAAAAGTGAACCAATATGAATGTGGTAGATGATAGCTGTAGAATTATTGTATAATTCACTGGAAGGTTTCTATTCTAGGAAGCGACTCCCTGACTTTACCCAAGGCTTGCCTGGAGGAACCCATCCTGACTCTAAGAGATGATGGTGCTCAGTCAGTATTAAACCTCACAATTGCAAGCTGCCAAACAGATCTTAAGGGAGTCACTTATATCCACCAGCTCTCTCTCAGCCACAGGTCTCCCAGGAGACCGCTGGTATTTCTGCTTGAATGTACATGAACCACTATAATAGCATTAGACCTTTAACTGAGTGTGCAGTTGTTTCCCATGGACTTTGGTCTGTTCATTATTTTAGTTAACCACCCTTCTGGATATTCAAATGTTCTATTAAAAACCTAAGTGTGAAATAAGTTGGGGAAAAAAACAACACAATGCATTAGTATTACTATAGAAGGAAGACAGAATATCATGTGACCAACTTCAGGTATAACAGTATTGTTTAAAAGAAAATAATTGTACGATTATAAAAACAAAACTGAATAATCAACTAAGTAATAAAAGATGCTGTTAATAAGTGCTGGGTGTGTGGTGGTTAATCCTGTGTGTTTCAATTAATTAACCCACTGAATTGGACCCACATGAAGATTATTAAAATTTTTAAATTCCAAATAGAAAGACTACATAGCCTACTATCTCGATTTTAAAAAGTCAGATATTTTACAGCAAAGTATAAACTTATTGTCTTATAAGTCACGTTTTCTTTTTCTATCACCTTCTCAAAATAATTAGATAATACAATATGAATGTAGCCTGCTGGCTGTATGCCAGACACCATGCTGACAGTGCTATGGTGAGTCAGACAAACTTGTTTCTCATCACCAAGCATGCAGTGTTAGGCAGAAATGAAATATTTCACATCTAATTAAATGAGGGATGCTATGAGAGTTGTTGAGATCCCAATACTGTGCATCTAAGAAAACTGTTGCAAAAGTCTACCCTTTCTTCTCCAGAGAGACATTTGGGATGACAGGCTGCCTATGGTGACGCACTTCCAGGTTGTAGTTATTATAGGTGCCATCAAGTTGGTTCCAACTAACGGCACCTCTCTGCACAGTAGAACCACATGGTTCTGCCCCATAGTCACAGTGGTTCCTATGTCTGAGCCAATTGCTGCAGCCACTGTATCACTCCATCTTGTTGAGGACTTTCTTCTCTTTCACTACCTCTTGATTTTTACCCAAAATGATGTCCTTCTCCAGGGCCTTGTCTCTCCTAACAATATATCTAAAATTTGTCAGACAAAGTCTTACCAACCTGGCCTCTAAGAGATTTGTCCTTTTAGCAGAGCATGGAACTTTCAATATTCTTCTCCAGCACCACAATTCAAAGGTTGATTCTTCAGTCTTCTTTATTCAACTTTCATATGCAAACGGGGCCAGTGAAAATGTCACGGCGTGGGTCAGGAATACTTTAGTCCTCATAGAAATTTCTTTTCAACACTCTAAAGAAGTTTTGTATAGCAGCTTTACCAAATGCAACTCATCTTTTGATCTCTTGAATGTTGCTTCCATGAACATTGATTGTAGATCCAAAAAAGACAAAATCCTTGACCACTTCAGCTGTAACTCCATTTATCACGATCTTACCTATTGGCCAGTTGTGAGGATTTTGATCTTCTTTCGATTCAGTAGTAATCTATAATGAATGTTGTGAACTTTGATCTCCATCAGCAAATGCTTTAATTCCTCCTCACTTTCAGCAAGCAAAGTTGTGTCATCCGCATATATCAGGTTGTTAGTAAGCCTTCCTCCAATCCTGATGACATATTATTCTTCATATGTTCCAGCATCTTTGATGATATGCTTAGCATGCAGACTGAACAAATATGGTGATAGGATACTACCCTGATGCACACTTTCCTGATTATTAAACCATGAAGTAATCCTTTGTTCTGTTTGCACAACTGCCTCTTGATCTTTGTATAAGTTCTGCATTAGCATTGAGTGTTCTGAAACTTCCTTTCTCCTCAAAATTGTCCATAGTTTATTATAGTCCACACAGTGGAGAGGGTCTTTGCATAGCCAAAAAAACACAAGTAAACATCTTTCTGATATCCTCTGCTTTGAACCAAGATTCATCTGAAATAGCAATGATACTCTTTGTTCCCTGTCCTATTCTGAATCTAGTCTGTTCTTATGAAAATCCTTATGTACTGTTGCAACTGCTGTTGGATGATCTTTGGCAAAATTTTGCTTGCATGTGATATCAATGATACTCTATAATTCTAGCATTCTTTTGGGTCACCTTGCTTTGGAATGGGTACAAATATGGTTCTCTTCCTGTCAATTGGCCAAGTAGCTCTCTTCCAAATTTCCTGAAAAGATGAACAAACACGTCTGGTGCTTCATCAGCTTGTTTAAATATTTCAATTGGTACTTCATCAATTTCTAATCAATTTGTCTAATTCTTTCAGTGCAGCTTGAACACTTTCTTAGGCACTATTGATTCTTGCTCACATGCTACCTCCTGAAATGGGGAGCTGTCAACTAGTTCTTTTGATATGGTATTTTTTTCATTCTTTCCATATTCTTTTGATGCTTCCTGTATCACTTGATACTTTGTCCATAGTAATTTTCAGTATTACCACTCAAGGACTGGATTTTTTTTTAAGTCTTCAGCTTGAGACATTCTAAGTGTATACTACTTGAGTTTTCTAATTCTAGATCTTTGTATATTTCATTGTAATATTTGGCTTTGATTCTGCACTACCCTTTGAAATATTTTATTCATCTCTTTGATTTCATCCTTTCTTCCATTCGCTGTAGCTACTCACTCTACAATTAAGAGCAAGTTTGAGTCTCCTCTGGCTTCCATTTGATCTTTTATTTCTTTCTTTTTGTTTTTAAAAGATCTTTTGCATCTTTATAAATGATGATCTTGATGTTCACCCACAGCTCATCAAATCTCCTACCATTAGTGTTTAATGTGTGAAATCTATTCTTGAGATGGTGTTGAAATTCAGGTAGGATTGACTTAAGTTTGTATTTGACTGTCCTGAACTTGTGGTAAATTTACTCCACTTTGTCCTTAATTTACATACAAGCAAGTGAGGTCTGCTCCACATTCATCCCCTGACATGGTTTTAACTACCAGTATTGAGCTTTTCTATTTTCTCTTCCCACAGATGTAGTCAACTTGATTTCTTGAATTCTAGAGAAGGCCATGTGTGCCATTGTCTTTTGTGTTGCTAAAAAAGAATTTGCTATTACCAAGTATTTGGTTTTCCAAAATTCTACCATGTGATTTCCAGCTTTGTTTTGATTTCAGATGGAATTTTCTTGAAACCAGATAGATATAATCTTATTGCAGACAGTATAACCCTTGTACTTCATGAGGACTCTGAAATGTCCTTTTTGAAAATGGATGCAATATCATTCCTCTTGGTTGTGTTATTCCCAGTATAGTAAATCATATGATTTTCTGATTCAAAAGGGTCAACCTCAGTTCATTTTAGATCACTAATGCCTAGGATATCGATCTTTATGTACTTCATTTTTTTTATAAGTTTGAATATCCCTAGATTCATACTTCACACATTCCAAGTTCTTATCACTAGCAGGTCTGAGACTAGTTGTTTCCCCTTACCTTGAGTCTTGCCTCTTCAGCGAATAAAAAAACTGAAACTGCTACTATCACCAACTTTATCCAATTCATGCTTCCTGGTACATAGCCCCAAATATGCCACCTTCTTTTTTTCCCCTGTCCACAATGCTGTCTTAGTCACCATGAGCACAAGTGATTCTCTTGAGAGTCATCAGTAAACCAGGTCCTACATGCTCTTAAACCTGAGCATTTAGAGTCCCCTTTGAAAGTCCTCACCACATAATCACAATTTTTGCCCAAACAAGGGGCCTTTAAGAAAAATATGAACACAGCTTTCAAACATGACCATATAGTCTACAACAATCTTCTCCTCTGCTTACACCTGGGCATGTTTCTGGTGCCTTTCACCTGTGGACAATGGTGGATGGGATTCTATCAGGCACCCACATCTACATCACAGAAGCCTTGAGGTTTTTGCTTTACTCTCTATGACATTTCTCCTTATCTCTGAGCAGCCTTATAAGAAATCTAATGACTCTGGGCTCCCATGCTGCAAAAGCCAAATGTGAGTCCTCGGGTAATGGTCCAAGTGGAGCTCAGTCTTCTACATATCCCTGTTGAGGCACCAGATATGTGAATGAGGCTGTCTTGGACCCTCAAGACTAACCCATCCACCACCAAGTCACCCCATCAATGCCACAGAGAAAATAAGGAGTGCCTGGCCAACTCCTGCTGGAATTCCTGGTGCCCAAAGGTAAGTGCTACAATGAAATGGTTATTGGTTTAAGGCACTAAAGTTTGGTAATGTGTTAGGTATCAATTGTCCCACTGCCATTGAGTTGGTCCTATAGAAAGACTCCAAGGTTGTAAACTTTGTCAAAACAGACTGCCATCTTGTTCTCACACAGAGGAGATATTGGGTTTGAATCTCTGACCTTTAGGTTTGCAACTGAACACTTAATCACTGCACCACCAAAACCAAACAAACCATTAGGACAGAGTAGAACAGCCCCCATATGTTTCTAAGACTATAGTTCATTATGGGAGTAGAAAGCTCTGTCTTTTTTCTACAGAGCAGCTGCTGGTTTCAAGCTGTTAGCATTGTGATTAGAAATCCAAGGTGTAACCACTATGCCACTAGGGCTCCTGGTGTTAATAGACACCTCAAAAGAGGAAATAAGACTGCAGTCTTATTAAATATAATACCTTAGGCCCGATAACTGAAAGGTCTTCAGCTCCACCATTATGTGAAAGCAGCTCCGAGGGGTCCGTGTGTGACCTCCTCTGGCTTCCTTCTTGCCTTGAGACAGGGGTCAGACATACACATGCATGTGATGGGTAGGTTTGTTATGCCAACATGGCCACAGAAGATTGGTGGATCTGTTGTGACGGCACAGCCAATGAACACGCGGGATGAATTGAAGGGCAGATATAGGAAGGGCTTCGCAAGTCCCGCCCTCTCTCTCTCTCTTGTTTCCGGATCTTTGGACCAGAGAGTTGCCTTGTTGGTCCTGTGCCTCGACCTCCAAGCAACACTACCCGTGGGACACCTAATCGTGGACTGTGTTACTGTGAGTTGAGGATCCTTCAAGCCCTACTTCGCCACTCTTCTGGGATATACATCTCTCGAGCTGGGGACTGTTGGACTCTGTTATCTGGCTGACTGTTGGTGACAGTTGATGACTGTTGGTGACTGTTGCTCTGCCGTTTGCTGCCTGTAACCAGATAGCCTGGATTGCTCTACAGAGGACTATTCAGCGGCCCCCAAGAATTGAAGGACTGCTAGTCTTCTAGTTGTCTCACTTAAGTGAGTTGCACCGACCGAGCAATCTGTATTGCTTTATAGTTAACTTTTTATCTTTTTATCTTATATATCTTTCTCAGTATATAAATTTATAAAAAGGCATCACTAGTGTCCTGAATTTTTTTTCTCTAAGAGAACCCTGCCTGACACAATGCATCCCTTATGTCAAGCACACTGGTACATTTCGTCTTCCATTCTTCTTCTCCCTATTCTGATACCTCTCACAGTATTCTACTTCTCCCTTGGTTCAATAATTCATTGCAAGGGCCAACAGAATGTACAGATAATACTTGCCATTATATGTGTCTATTAGGATCATTAAATGATTACCATAAGTCAAGATCAGAAAACATTAAGGATATTATTATGGCAATTATTATGATGGCAACACTTCTCCTTAGTCAACAACCAAGTCTCTGTCTGTTCCTCAGCCTCTCCACCATGTGGTCCCTTGGCTTCTGCCTCCAAGGACCAGGATGCCTACCTGTTGTTCAGCCTCACTATTCCGTCATCTTGGCGCTGCTCCTCTGCTTTGTCTTATGGCTTTCTTGTCCAGCCTTTCTTTTCAACCTTAGTCCCTTCCTCTCTTCCGTAGTCTCCATGCCCCAGGTTCTGGTGGCTCTGGTCTCTGGTTCCGTCACTTCACCAGGAATGCAAATGTGCTCTTCTGATCATCCTAGGGTTTTTCTCTCTTGCCGCCTTGGTGGTGAAGTGGGTTACATGTTGTCCTGCTCACTGTAAGGACAACAACCCCAAGGGAGAAAGATGCGGCTTTCTACTCCTATAAAGAAGGCCAATTTCCCTCTGCCCGCGGTCACCATGAGTCAGTATTGATCCACGGGGAGTGAGTTTAGTTTTAAGACTGTGGTGGTTGTCTCAAAGAAGGCTGTCTCATTCTTGCATCCAGGAGGGATGGCAATGAAAGCTGACTAATCCCCTCTGGTAGTTTTACATGCCCCCTATTTGTGCAGTCCCACACAACGATTTGGTGGGAGCTATAGAGATCTGGATCAAAGAGCCATATTAATTTTTTTCAAACTGAGTTTGCCTTATGTTGAAAGGTTGGGAATTTGATTCCATGGAGAGATGGCTCAGAAAAAAGGCCTCTCTATGGTGCACAATACTGTTCTGACATATGAGGGTCTCAAGGATTGGGCTGCTATTGATAGAGGTCTCTAAAAGAACTAGACCTCATTGAGCTTACAGAACAGATTGCATGATCTGTTTCAAGCCCTCTTTGTTTCGTGTGTCCTGTGCTGCCAATGGAGTAGAGACAGTCAACCCTACTTGCCGCCTTGAATGAAAAACACACTGACTAACTTTAAGATAATCAGTTACTCTTCAGTCATGGTGACCCTTATGGGATGGGGAAAGGGTGATTATTAATTGCATCCTCAATGTCTCCTCATTCTAACTCACTTGAGAAATATACACAAGAGCCAGAGATAAAAATATCAGCCTAATTGAGTTAATAATATGATGAATTTCTCTTCCACCCGCTGGAGGAACAAGGAAAGTGGAGTCTTATTCCTCCTGAGAAAGTAAATGGGAAGAGCCTAGAAACAAATCTTGGGAGAGGAGAGCATTTTCCCCCTACCAGGGATGAGGAAAGGGGGGAAGCAATTTGAGAAGAAGAAGAAATATTGGAATGGAAAGGTTTCACCCAATTACTTTGTTTTTCTGTTCCTTTGCATTTGGGACTTTCTGGAAGGGAATGAGCTCACCCCACACTTAATAAGTGCCAGGCATTGTGCTAAACACTTTAACTGCATAATACCTCTCAATTGTCAGTGCAACTCTATGGAATTAATACTACTAAGAAAGAGAAAACAGATTCCCCGAGACTTTTATATAGCTTGCCCAAGTTCACAGTTAAAGTGGAATTTCAACCAAGGGCTTTCTGGCTCTAACCATGACACCCATGCTGCTTCTGCCCTTAATGAGTTTCTTCCCCACTGAGTTTTCTAGAATAAATAAATAATTAAAACACCTCTCACTGAGAGTTTTGCACATCACTCGCTGATTATCTGGTGGCTGCCAACGGGTGAGGCTGTGGCTCAATGCAAACCCAGCCCCGCCATTAGCTAAACAACTTAGCGCACAGCTGGTTTTCACAAACCAACCCTGCCAACACTTGTTTGCTTGACTTTGTTTGCTTAAGTTTTGTTTTTGTTGTCAGTCACACAAGGGCAATGTGGAACAAAGTGATGCTGAGCTCAGCTCCATTATGTTCCATTTTGCCCTGAATCACATGTGAATGGTTTTTCTGGTCTGTTCTCTGTGTTTCCAATGCAAGCACAATGTTTGCTATACCTGCTCAGAAATGTGGGGGAACAATAGCCTCCTGACCTTCTGAAAGGAAAAGCTTCATTTAAGACCCAACCCTGCCTTTGAATAACCTCCATCTTTCTAATTGTTTCTTTAACTCTGATATGATTGTGATTTGAACAGAACCAGTGGATGAGGAATATCATTTCAAATGAGATGTCAATGTTGTTTAGAATAAAATTCAAGTGAAATATTTGGGAATCTAGGAGTCGTCGCATGTCTTCTTTATTATAGTGTGTTAGTTCTGGTAGACTAGAGAAACAAATTCATAAGCACACATGTATAGGGAGCAGGTTTATATACAAGATGAATTGAACATTGAGAAAACATCCCAACCCAGACCAGTCCACATCCATAAGTCCAATACCAATCCATAAGTCCTCTTCAGACTCATGAAGCACATGCAACAATGTCAGGATAATCAGAGGCCAGTGGGTGCAGAGTCTTGTAGTGGTAGAAACATCTCAGTGCTGACATGGGTCTCCTCATAGCCTCCAAGAATCTCAGCATTGGCAGGAGTCTCCATGTGACTTCTCTGGTCCCAGAGGTCTGGTTCCATCAGGGCAAGCCCATGTGGCTTCTCCTCCGAGATGTCTCACTGGGAGTCCACACCATGACCAACCTGTCATTAGAGAGTCTCCCATGGAGTGGGTCTATAGTCTCTCACTTCCATGGAGAAAATAGATTTCCCAGAATTCTCAGGTGAAAATCATGCCCACACAGAGGTTTTCTTGGCTATCTACAGACTGACAGGCTAGACACCACCCCTGTACTCTTAATCAAATTGACCCCAGAGAACATGACTGCCACACAATGTGAGAAACAAAAATAGATTTCTTTGTTCCCAGGATATTGTAATCTTTGATGAAATTGTATTGCTTCCTTAAGAACGGACAGACTTGGCATCGTGTTTCTTCCAAAAGTGTTTGCTGTAGAACATCAACATGCCTCCTCTAAAGGGGATGTGTCGTTGCCAGTGGGTGCTGTCAAGTTGGTTCTGGCTCACAGTGAGTCCTCCACGACAGGATGCAGCACTCCTAGGCTAGCTCCAGCCTCACAATCGCTATGACTCTCAGCCCATGGTTGCAGCCTCTGTGTGAAACACCCTCCTCCAGGGCCTTCCTCTTTGTCGCCATCCCTTCACTTTACCGACTATGAAGCCCTTTTCTAGGACCAGTCTAATCTCTAACATGTCCAGAAAACATGAGATGAAGTCTTGCCATCTGTGATAGGTAGGTTTGTCAATCTGGCCAAAAGGAACATGTGGTATTAAGAAGGTCACAGGTTGATTGGAGGGCAAAGATATAAAAGGCTCAGGAAGGCCCGCCTATCACTCTCTGACTCCGTGGTGCTCAGACCAGTGTGTGATTGCTAGTTCTCTACCTCAACTTGTGAGCTGTGCTCCTTGTGAGACTGCCAACCCAGGGATCATATCACTAGAGCTTGAGGGGCCTTTGAGGCTTGCCTTGCCATGCTGGTGTATACATTGATTGAGCTTGGGACTGTCTGAGCTGTTTGTCTTGCTGACTGTTGGTGACCTGCCCTGCTGTTTGCTGCCTTTGACTGGACTGCTGTCAGCTGTCTGCATCCTGGATCTTGGATCCAGTGGCCCTCATGATTTGAAGGACTTCCAGTATATTAACTGTTCCATGGAAGTGAGTTACACTGAACCCTCTGTACTTTAATACCTGAGCTTCTTTCTAAGTCGCTTCTCATCTTGTTTCTCTAGAGAACCTTGTCTAAAACACCATCCTCCAATCTAAGGAGTATTCTGGCTGTACTTCTTCCAAGACCGATCTGTTCCCTTTTGTGACTTTGTTTATAGGCCGCCCATGGCACTTTCAATATCTTTGAAAGTAGGAGATCCTCAGCCATATCCCATTGTTTGAAAGAGTTTGAATATTCAGTAACTGGAACTACTCTGCCCAATGACTTGCCAACCTCATGCCATGTTCTTGTGATGTAACAGGACCTAAATACTTGCATATAAGATGCAGGTTAGACATAATATAAAAGCTATTTTTGCCGTAGTGATCTCTGTGAATATAAAATGGTAACTTACATGTTCCTGATCAGGCAATTGCCTCTTTTTTCAGATTTATTTCCCAACCTTCTGCTGCTGTGCTCTGTATCATTAAAAGGCGCACTTGCAAATTACTTTTCCCAGACTCCCACATAAAGAAGCTTCCAGATGGCTGTGACAACTGGAGACAATTGTGGAAAACTGGAGGACATAAAGAGGAAGAAAACCAAGCTACAGATCCCCCTCTCTCTTGATCATGGCTTCAACATCTCCTTTATGATTCCAACTCCCTATGTGGCCTCCAAACTCTTCCAGGAAGCCCTTGCCATGGTTTCCGTGTCCTCAGGTTGTGCTAGTTTCTCAGCCAAGCTAGAGTCAACTCTTCCATATGTCCCCCCATGACCTCAGAGCGGGAACTGTTTCCTGCTGCTGTTAATCTTTAGATTGTCTCCCATTCCCTATATGTCCTTTCTGCTATTATAATCCTAACCCCAATATCATTGCCATCAACTCAGTTCTGACTCATAGACACCCATGGGACAAATTATAACTTCCCTTGTGCGTTTCCGAGACTTTTAACTCTTCATAGGAGTAAAAGGCCTCATCTTTCTCCCAAGCAGTTGCCGGTGGTTTCAAACTGCTGGCTTTGTGCTTAGCCCTTCAGAGCAGCACCCACAACAACACCACAGCTCCTTCCGAATTAACAACTCCTATTGAATTTCTTCAATTCAATTATCTATAATGTGTCAATGTCCTTACTGGGTCTTGATATAGATAACTAAATAGTGCCTCATGAGCTTTCCAAGGCTGTAAATATTTAAGGAAGAAGACAGCAGTAGCTTTCTCCCATGCAGTAACTGGTGGATTTGAAATAACTACATTGTAGTTAACTGTCCACCACTCAATCCATGTAACAAATGAAAAATTATTGCATTATCACTGTGCATAGGGTTTTTTTTTGCCCTTTAATACCTGAATGATAATCTAGAGTGTATCGTTTTTCCCCAAGAGTTTTATTGGCATGTAGTTTGCATATTATACCATTCAATAGTTTATTCACACGCAGAGGAGCTGTACCACTATCTTCACAATAAATTTTAGAACATTTTCTTCATTCTTGCACTCATCATGATTTTGACGCTAAAAGTTATGAAACATTCTCCAATTCTAAGACCGATGATGGGGGATAGCAAATAGGTTTTTACTTGAGGGTTCCATTTAATGGATTGATAGTAGTTGCCCAGAGAGCTGACTTGACAAAGGTTGTGAGAATGAATTTGCACCTGATCAGAAAGAGTGAGGCAGCCCAAGACCATGACTGGTATGGGCATGAGGACATTGGACAGCAAGTTATGCCCTACACCCTTGCTTCCTCTAACTTCTAAGTTTCGAATCCCTAGGTGGGGTAGCTTGTTACTATGCTCTGCCACTGATGAAAAGATTGAAATCCAGACTATGCATCATAGTTATGATAAATTCTGACATAAAAGAGTAATATAAATTTGGTGTGCATGGCTAACGGAAATAGAAAACAACAACAACAACAATACACTTTTCTGGGATCTTTTTGCCCCATGGACTTTCATTTCCAAGTCAGTATTTTAATATAGTATTAAAAATCATGTTAATATGATATCTTAGGCCAGTGGTCAGCAAACTGCACCTTCTGAGCTTTCAGTATAAGCATGCAGCCTTGAGATAACACTGAAAATATTTGGAGGTTATTATTTCAGATCACAGTGATTTCATTTGCTTGGAAAAAACATACTTAAGGCTCTTTAGTGATTTTAAAATTGTTCGAAGGGACAGGATTGGCTCTTCGGTCTCAAGAGTTTGCCAACCCCTGTCTTAGGCGACATAAAGGATCCCTTGTGTTAAAATGATTTAGAGGTTGGCAGGTAATGGAAAGGTTGATAGCTGGAATCCACCCATACCTCCTATAGGAGTTGATCTGCTCCTAGGAAGATGCCAGCCTCGTAAACCATATAAGACAATTCTACTCTGTCCTACAGAGTTGTTGTAAATCAGACTTGACTCCAAAGCACTTAGCAACAACCAAACCAACCACCACCAAGTAAATTCTGGCTTTTAATGGTGGGTTCAAACTGCTGATATTCAGCTTACAGCAAACTTTGGTTCATTTGGTCAATTGGTTCCTTCCCTGAGGGGTGGATAGCAGAAAAGTCGGTGAAGGGAGACAGTAGTTGGTATAAGATATGAATTTTTTATTAATAATTATCAAGAGTTCACGAGGGAGGGAGTTGGGAGAGGGGAAAAAGGAGCTGATACCAAGGGCTCCAGTAGAAATCATGTGTTTTGAAAATGATGAAAGCAACATATGTACAAATGGGCTTGACACATGAGGTAGGGATTGTAATAAGAGCTGTAAGATTCCCCAATAAGATGATTTTAAAAACTGAGGGCAGTTTTTAAAAAGCAAACATATTTGAAGCACTAAGCTATGACAGAAATATTAATTCTCTCCATTTCTCTTACACAGAGAACATGTTGGATTTAACAGAAACGAGATGCCCTTGAGTAGGAGATGTCCTGTGCTTAGCGTTAGACGGTAATGACTGGTTCTTCAAGGAGTCCAAAGATAAAGCCACAAAGAACTGGCTCCAAGGTGAAGGACCTTCATAATGCTGGCATAAACATTAGTTAGGAGGAACAAGTTCTTCCCTTCTTCTTTCTTCCTCCTAGGCTCCTTCTAAAATTTTCTATTGATGAAACACCTAGCACAGAACCAAGGAGCCCTGGTAGCACAGCAATAAAGTGATTGACTTTGGACCAAAGGAGTTAGTGGTTTGAAGCCATCAACTGCTTTCTGAGAGAAAGATCAACACCTTCGGTAAAGATTTATATCCATGGAAACCTTATGGGGGGATTCTACTCTGCCCAACAGCATCATTTGGAACCAATTGACCAAATGAACCAAAATTTGCTGTGTTCCATCACAAAAGGAAGTACAGAGGGGAAATTTAAATGGAATGACTCAGTTAATAACTGGCACAGCAAGCAGAGGATTAAACAAAACAATGCTTTTAAAAGCAGAGCAATGCCTGGGGCATGTTTTGGCAAGTGCTCAACAATGTAAAAGTGCCTTGGCCTCCTTTGGTCTTCCTTAGACATAAGAATGAAAGCAGAGATGTCTCGTTACCCAGAAGTCGCCCTGGAAGTATAGTGATGTGTTCAGCTACAATCAAATGGGTTAGCAGTTCAAAACTGGCAGCAGCTCTGCAGGAGAAAGACTGGATCTTCTGCTCCCATGAACAATCACAATGTCCGAAACCCACAGGGGATCACCATGAGTCAGCATGGACTTGATGGCAGTGATTTGGAGGTATCCTCACCCAGTTTTTTTTTACAGCATTTGTAATGCTGTAAAGTAGTGAAAAGGATATTTTTCATGTACCCTTTATTCTGTGTCAAAAAAATTCTTCTGAATTTCTGATATTGTACTTTCTGTAAGGTATTATATGTGCAACTTATGAGATTTCCTTTGTGTCTAAAGATGCTATTGTTTTTAATCAACTGGCATTAACTGTTACCAAAATATGTAATTGTACTGTACTGTGGTGGACCTCTGGTGGGATACAAGGGAATCAAACTGAGTACATGTGTGGAAAGAAATGGTGGAAAAGCTCACTCTCATCGGTCAGAAGAAGGCCAGGGCCCAACCGTACAACAGATCATCAATTGCTGTTGCACAAACACAAGGTGATTAGAACAACTCCACATAATCCAAAATGAACCTTTAAAAAAATCTGAATGCAAAGAATATCTTAAGTATAGATTTGATACATTGAACACTAATGATAGGACCTCAGATGAGCTAGAATGACATCAAGGATAACACACATGAATAAAGGAAAAATCATTAAAAAGAGAACAAAGAGACATTTTTTAAAAAAGGAAAAAACACAAAGAAAGAAAAGACCAAAATAGATACAAGAGGGTGCTCTACGGCTGAGCCCTGGTGTTGTAGTGGTTGTGCGCGGGACTACAGCCCACTGGGTTGGAGGTTCAAATCCAGCAGCAGCTCTCCAGGAGCAAGGCTGGGCCTCCTACTTCACCAGCAGAGGGCAGTGATGCCCCTCCCCCAAAAGAGGATGCTCTGAAACTCTCCTCAAATGTAGAGTGCCTAAAGTGAAAGAATGTAAGAGTTGAATAAAAGTAAAGTATTATAATGAAATATACAAAAACCTGGTTAGACAGCTAAGTAAGAAGACCAGGCTTGGAATTTCTCCAGCAGGAAGAACTGAAGAAAATAATACAAACTTTGAGTTGTAATATTGAAGGATTCATTGGGAAAATATTGAATGATGCAGAAAGCATTAAAAAATATGGAACTTATACACAGGATCACTGTACCAATAGAACTGGTCAATGTTCAACCATTTAAGAAGGTTGTATATGATCAAGAACTGATGGCATTTTATGCAGAAATTCAAGCTGCCCTAAAGGCATTGGCAAAAAATTCTAGGCTCTAGGTCTTGACTGAGTATCGGTTGAGATGTTGCAAAAAATGGGTGCAATGCTCTAAGTGCTTATGTGTCTATGCCAAGATATTTGGCAAATCACATGAAAGAGAAACATATTTGTATCCATAACAAGATGACCCCATATAATGTGTACATTATAAAACAATATCATTAATATCATATGTACATAAAGTCTTGCTGAAAATTACTCAAAAATGGTTGTAGCAGTCCATGGACAGAGAAATGCCAAAAATTTGAGCATAATTCAGAATAGGTTGATGAAAAATGTTAATGTCAGATGGACCTTGTTGGAAAACACCAAATATTAGAAAGATGTTTACCAGTCCTTTATTGACTACAAAAAAACAATTTGTGTGGATCACAACAAAATATGGACAATATCAAAAGATGGAACATCCAGACCACTTCATTGTGCTCTTGTAGATCATGTGCACTGACCATGAGGCAGTCATTTAAACAATAATAAATAAATAAAATCACAAAAGGCATCACTGTTGTATCCTTTCACCAGACTTATTCAACTTGTATGCTGAGCAAATAATCAGAAATCTGAGCTGTAAAAAGAAGAACACAGCAACAGGATGGGAGGAAGATTCATTAGCACCTGGTGATATGCAGCTAAAACATTAAAGCAAAGAGAAGGGAAAATATTACCTGATGATTATCAAAAACACAGTTTTCAGTTGGATCACACCTCAACATTAAAAAGAAAAATTGTCAAGAATTTCATTGTACTTGGATTCACAATCAACACCCTCAGAAACAGCAGTCTATAAGTTTAACAAATCTGCTGTTAATGACCCCTTTAGAGAATTCAATAGCAAAGATGCTGTTTTAAAGACTAAGATATGCCTTACCTAGACCATGGTATTTTCAACTGCCTTAAGTTTGAGAATGTTGTATCATGTGCTTATCAAAGTTGTACAATGAATTCAGACAATTGAAGAATTCATTCATTTGAATTGTGGTGTTACTAAAGCATTTTGAATGTACCCTAGACTGCTAGAAGAGCAAACAAATTAACCTTGAGTGAACAGCATTCAGAATGTCTTTTTGCACTTAGTGCACTTTGCACATGGGACCAAAAGGGACCCATTTCTGGCAAAGGACATCTTACTTGCTAAAACAGAGGGATGGTGAAAAAGAAGATGACCTGCAACAAGATGATTGGCAGACAAGATTGTTAGGATAGTGCAAGATCAGGTACTGTTTCCTTCTTTTGTACGGGGTTGCTACGAGTGAGAACAGACTAAATGTTCCCTAGTGACATTTATTGATAAAGTACTGTGTGTCAGGTACTACCTAAGCAATTTTAGATAGTCCCCATCAACCCAGTGAATAGATAGCATTATTATCATTAACAGCTTGCTGAAGAAGAAATTCAGACATAAAGACTTTAGATAACTTGGTAAAGGTAGGAGTAAAACACACACACATACATATACCCTTTTTAACAACTGTGCAATGCTTCACCAATGCGTCCTGAAATATAGAGAGTGAAGTGAATGGAGCCAGTAAAATTGAATAGAACAAGCTTTTATTGGGGAGAAGAAGAGGCTCTTGCATGCCGCAGAACAAGCAATCTTCTGTGACAGTCATGCAATTGTTAGATTTCTGGAGAGGAGATACATACCACGGTCTTTGGCTCCACATGAGAAAGTATTGATGCCGAAGCCTGGTTTGTGATCCAACTGAGTTTTACGAAAGTGAGAAGTTTTAGGTTCATATACACCCACACCCATAGACACCCACAAGGTCCTTTCACCCCCTTCTGCCTGCCAGAAAGCTGCTCAAGAGAGAGAGATCCCAAGGGCTCCAGGATCCTGCCTTTTCAGTCCTTTGCTGGGGAGGCATGACTAATGAGCCTGGTCAACCTCATTGACTGAATTGAATTCACCTGGCCTAAAAGGGTCAACCCAGGTGCTATGTTTCTGGCCGGAAGCCTGGACGTCTGATCATGCACAGTGTACCATCTTTCCTGACTCGAACCTCCAAACATGCACAATGGATGCCCTCTTCTCTATGCTAGCTAGCTATCATAATCTCATGTCAATTTCAGGATTGGTAATGTAGGGGTGGAGTCTAGCTTGCCAATCTGAAGCTAGCCAATGAGACCTCTGTAGGCATGGCTTTCTCCTGAGAATTCTGGGAAATCCAGCCCTATTTCTCCCTTGGAGGTGAGAGACTTATAGCTCACTCCCTTGCTGATGCTCTACTGACAGGACATGAGAATGACTCCCTGTGACTGAGAGGGGAAGCCACATGAACTTACCCTGATATAACCAGACCTGGAAGTCAGAAAAGCCACATAGAGACGTCTGCCATTTCCTCAGATGCTTCTACCACCACTCGATACACAAGACTCTGCACCAACTGGCCCGTGATTGCCCTGGTGTCATTACATGTCCTTTGTGAGTCTGAAGGGCACTTTATGAATTGGTATCGGACATATGGGTTAATATCGGACTTATAACCTTGGACTGGACTGGGCTGGGATGTTTTCTCAATGTTTCATTCCTCTTGTATATAAACCCCTCCCTTATATACATATGCACATTTATGAATTTATTTCTCTAGTCTATTCAGACTAGCACACCTTCTACCAACCTCTTCATTTCCAAGTCTTATTTCTTCACTTGGTCATACATAGGATCAGTCCCTCCAAAGGAGACGGCATGACTATGGAGCTGGACCTGTGACGACTCCAATCTCCTTGGGATCAGAACACAAATTGAGATGGAATCCCTCTGTTCCAGACTCACAGAATTTTTGTCTATACTAGCGTAAGTATCCACGAATCACCCTGCCCTAATTCCTAGCCTAGGTTCTTCGATGGACCTTCTCATTTCCTCAGATAACTGCGTGATTACCAAACATGAAGCATTCTTCCACACCCATTTTTGATCTGCTGTGCGTAGACCATGGTAGCCCTAGACCAAGATGATCAGTTTAACATAATGCAGCCCTTTGGAACTTCCAAGTGGTTCCTCTCCTGGTTATCAAACAAAAGAAGATGCTTTGATCCCACCCCCGTACATTGCCTCTGCATCTCTTGGCAGCCGGGCAGCACTCTGAGGAGGCCCACAATAGAGGTGTGGGTGATGAGCCAACTGGAGTGACTCAAAGAAGGGGCGAACATAAAGAAACGGTATTTCGTTGCTACGGCAACACCGGCAAACACTCAAAGGGGAGGGTGTGGTCCAGGACTTAACGAAGTGTCACTGGGTTTGAGCAACAACTGGAATGTCTGAGTGTAGCTGCATTCCTCCCCACAGAGCCTGGGGCCAGGCCACCAGCGGGGACTGCCTGTACCTCTCAGAAATGTTCAGGTCCAAGAGAGGCCTGGGCTAGGCCAGCAGCCGCCCCAGGTGTGAGGCCCCCCAGCCCAAGGATTTGGAAAACTCTGTAAGGAGCCAAGAGACTGGATCTATTCGTCATTGGCCTCTCCCCTCACCCTCTCCCCACCTCCGAGTCTTCGGGGTACACGGAGGTTTGGGGTGGTTCTTCCCTGCAAAGATCTGCTTCTGTCCTTTCCTCTGCTGAGGTTCTTTCTCTAAGGGACTCCTCTTATTTGGGGGAAGGACTTGAGGCTTCTTAACCGACATAAGATCATCCAGCGAAAGCGCAGATGTGCCACATGTGTGAGCAGGGGGAATAGGGACAAGTCTCTGGAAGGAAGCTGGTGCCAGGAGAGCCAAGACCACAAAGCTGGTGAAGGGCTGGGCTGGCAGACCCCAGGGGCTTGGATTTAGATAATACACAGAAACCTGGGTCTCAAGCCCAGGTCAGGTGTCAGCTCCTCAGCGGTCCAAGGAGGCATTGCTAGCCAGAATGGTTCTTTGAATGCAGCCTCAAGGTCAACTACGGACCACAAACATCCCGTATGTTTCCAGGCAGTTCCAATAGAGAGAGACCTCTTAGAGAATGCCTTCTTCTAGGAGAGAGCTGCTCCAGGGGGTTCCAGCAGGTTGTAGTATTTATGGAAGTAGCCCACGGAGCAGCTGGTGCACTTGAACAGAGGACCATGTGGTTAGCAGCCCACTGCTTAACCTTTATGAGTCATGGAGCCTCTAGCTTACCAGGCTGTTGCTAAGAGCCCAGGAGTGGTGTCTGACTCATCAGAACATGCTGGGACAGAGCTCCACAGTCCCCCTGGTGTTCCTGGGCTGTGATATTTACAGGAGCGCATTGCCAGGTCTTTCTTTCACCGAGCCACCTGTGGCTCCAAACCGCTGACCTATCATTTCACAGCCGAGCGCTTCAGTGTTGCCAGAATCTCACTTTGCCTCAGCTTCCAGGCCTTGCGGCTGGACTTGCTTTGTCCAGAACCAACTCTGGTTCAGCTTGTGTCATCTTATTTTATTTTATTTATTTTTTTCCCAATCATTTTATTGGGGGCTCATACATCGTTTTTCACAATATATAAATAAGCATACTCATCAAGCACCCTCTCATGTCCACTTCTATTATTGTTCTTCAATCATCCACCTTTTCCCTTAAGCCCCTAGTATCAGCTTTTCCATGCCTTCCCCTCTTCCCCTGGTCTCTCCTCCCCTCCAACCCTCAATACTTTATACATTGTTATTGTTTTGTCATATCGTACACTGCCACTGCCCGACCTCTCCCCCAGCTCACTCCTTTGATGCCCGTCCTTCAAATAAGAGCTTGTGTATATATCCTTGCTGTTGGCTACCCCCCCCCCTTCTGTCCACCCTTCCAGTATCTCCAATCTAACCATTGGCCTGAAGGGGCCCATCCATCCTGGTTTCACCATATCTCCAGCTCCCCTCTATGCCAGTGTGACTTCTCCAGTCCATCTGGATTTGCAAGGTAGAGCTGGGTCCATGATGGTTGGGGGACGGGGAGGAAGGCTTCAGGAACTAGAGGAAACTTGTATGCATCATCACTGCCTGGCTGCCCCCCCCCCCGGACTGGTCTGTCTCCTCCCCATGATTCCCCTGTAAAGGGGTGACCAATTACCCACCAGTGGGCCTTAGGTCCCCACCCTGCTCTCCTCCTCCTATGTAATGATGTGATTCTTGTTCTTTGGTGCTCGATACCTGCTCCCTTCGGCCCCTCTTGATCACGCATGCTGTTGTGCTTCCTGCATGTGGACTTTACTGTTTCTGCACTGAATGGTGACTCGATTATCTTCAAGTCTTTGAGATTCCAGGCATTCAATCATTTGTTAGCTGGGTACCATCGTTTCTTCTACCTTGTTTGCCTTTGTATACATTTGTCATCAGCGATATCGGGAGTCAATTGGTCCATTGATTTTGATTTTCGTTCTTTGATACCTGATCAAAACAACCATGAGATATCATCTAACACCCTTGAGGCTAGCTCAGATCAGAAAATCAGAGTGCAACAAATGTTGGAGGGGATGTGGCGAAATAGGAACACTTCTACATTGCTGGTGGTCATGTAGATATGTACAGCCACTATGGAAAGCAGTCTGGTGATACTTAAGGAAAATGGAAGTTGAGCTACCCTATGATCCAGCTATCCCACTATTGGGTATATACCCAGAAGAGGCAAGAAATAAACCACAGCCAGTGGTATGCACACCAATGTTTATTGCAGCACAATTCACAATTGCAAAGAGTTGGAAGCAACCTAAATTTCCATCAGTAGATGAATGGATCAGTAAACTCTGGCACATACACACAATGGAATACTATGCCTCACTCAAAAGCTCAGATGAGCACGTGAAACACATCTCTGCATGGGAAGAACTGGAGGAAATTATGCTAAGCGAAGTCAGTCAATCACAAAAGGACAAGTATGGCATGGGCCCTCTGAGGTAAGTAGAAACAGTATGGTGAGTATAAAAGAGAAGACTCCTATATGCCATATTAGCTGGCCCAAGAGATGGGTAAGGGGAGGAGGGAGGACCAAACCCAGGGAGATACATGTTGGATGCAACACAGTAATGGGGGAAGGATG